>ML685954.1:3907205-3965515 GCA_007922175.1 Pelusios castaneus
CCTAGCTGTGGTGCGCTTGCCATAGGGTGCCCTCCAGTGGAGACAACTGGTAGCGTGCCAGGCTGGGGTGTGCTTGCCATATGGCGCCCTCCGGTGGAGACACTTGGTACTGCACCTGGCCATATACCACAGCCCCTGATAATGGTCTTTGCTGAGTACAGGAATTCTCAGCTTACTTTGTTTTAATTATTAGGAATTTGGGATGGAGTGGAATTTTATGATAAGTCTTTTTGGCTACTTTCTGTGCTCTATTGGGAGTCACTTTTCCTGGGGTTCTTCAAGTGAATGTCTTTCTTTGTCTCATTCTGTCAATCGCGGTTGGTTCCTTTAATGTGATTTGGATGCATACAGGATTTTACTTCATTTATAACATCATTTACTTAAGAAGACCTTCTGATTTATAGAGCCAGCTCAGAAGTGACCTAAATACACCTGAAGGGACTAGCCTAGGAGATGGGAGACCCAGGTTCAATTTTCTGCTCCACCAATGGGGTCCTGCATGACTTTGGGGACACGTCATTCAGAGCTTGTCCAAACAACACAGCACAGCAAAGTGAGCCAGAGAGGTGTGATTTGTGAAGCACACTAATGTATTGCAGTCCTATCGTCCTGTAAAAGGTCCTAGTTCAAACACTAATGTAGGGCTACATTCCTGTGAACTGGTTTCCTTTTAGACCACGTCAGCTGGGTCTATATGGGGCAGTTAGTGCTTTTCCAATCACACCTCTCCAGTGTTCTTTGCCAGCACTGTGTAGACCAGGCCTTTGTGTCTCTGTTCTTTAGTTCCCCATCTATTCAGTGGAAATAGCAGCATTGCCTTGTCCCACACAGGTGTTGTGAGGGTAAATACATTAAAGATTGTGAAGCACTTTGAGATCTACTAATAAAACCCATGCCAGATAAGACCTAAGCATCACTATGTAGACTTCAGATTTTGTAGCATTAAACTGATGTGGTGCTGATATTTTCTTCACAATGTGCAGCAGGTAATGTAGCGTGGTATACCCAGAGCTGTGTCTTTAACGCCTCCCATCCCAGATGTTCTGTGCTGCCATTACCCGTCTAAAAATTAAATCTGCTTAGTCAGAGTTAAACAAGTTAATGTTTCAAAAAATAGGGACTTAAACTGGTGGCATGTAAAGCATGTTTTCCTCCTTGTGTTCTGCATTCGGGAGCTGATCCTGCAGTCTCTAGCTTCGACAGGGATGTGTACGCACAGTGGCTGCAGTATCAGGCCTTAGATATGGGACCCAATCATCCTAAAAATCAACCATTCAACTATGCTAGATCTGACCAAGAGCAAATTCTGCCCTGGCCATCACCTGGAGAGGATGTCAGGGAAGCTGCCAAGTTCCTGTTCTGCTGCCCAAACCCTGCCTGCCCAGGGACAATCCCATGTGGTGGGAATGGAGGCACAGTACATGCAGCAGACGTGTGGTCATGACCCTAGCCAGTGGTTGGCCCTTGCACTCCTGGCACTGTGCTGGAATACAGCCCTGCTCCCAGGGAAGCAGCTGTGAATGTCCCTAAGAGCTGAATATTGTACAATGTGTCCTGTCAGCAAGACTGCAGCATTAATAAAAGAGTAGAATGTTAAACTTCAGTCTCAATTACTGACCAGAATTGGTAACAGAGAGAAAATGGCTCGAACAGCTCTATTTTGAATGGTTTTTTCTTACTGCTAGAAGTTCTCACCAGTCTGCCACAGGGCCCATCTGAAGATCTGGCTGGTTCCCCACCACATGGTCAATGAAATTCAGCTTGCCACTTGGTCTGGGAAAGAAATGCCAGGTCAGTTTTAATTCAAAAAGCAGCTGGGATTGACGTACGTAGTGACACAGCTCTTAAAATATAACCAGTGTCATCAAATAATACAGCTGGGGTTTGTCCTGCTTTGAGCAGAGGGTTGGACTAGATGACTGCCTGAGGTCCCTTGCAACCCTAATAATCTATGATTCTATGAAACAGCTGCCAGTAAAATGGAAATAAGCTTCCACCCCTTGTTTGGGTGGTTTAATCATGTCAACAGGAAAGCTCTCTCCTGTCGGCACAGAGTGGCTACACAAGAGATCTTACAGTGTTCTTCTGTAAGCTCTCTAGTGTCGACATGGCCTAAAACTCACTGCCAATAATCTCTGGAGGGAAACCAGACACCGTGCAAGTTTGCATTGGGGTTGAGATGCAGACCTAGGTGTGAATTTTGTGGGTCAGGCCTGTCATGCACACCTTGTACACGATAGCTTGTAGGGCTGGGCTCAAGTACCAGATTTAGCCGGGCTACAGAGCCTCCTTCTCAGAGAAATACACCAGAGATGTATCATTCAGAAGATCCTTTAATGTTCTGCCAAAAACGGCTATTGTGAACTTATGTTACAGGTGGTGCCATCCAGTGCCTGAACCATCTGACAGAGTTCAGCATACCATTATAAGGCCTATCTTAAGTGTTGAGTGAGTTCTCAGGTGCATCTGAGCCCAGAAGTGACAGACCACCCAGAATTTTGCAAGAGCCCATACAAAGCACAATATCTGAGTTCTAGCTAGAGCTCACATCTATTGTATTTAGTCTGCCTTGCCAATGCTCCTTCGCTGGACCATACAGAAGATAAAGCACTATTCTCTGTGGACCTGGGCCTCCATTCCTTACTCAGTGAAGCCAGTGGGAGTTTTGTATGAGCAAGAACTGCTCGATCAGACCTGTACAATCTACTTACAGCTTTGGTAACAGTGGGTCCTTGAAGAGAGGAGGCTCAAAGCCAGGTAAGAAGAGTCCTTTGTAGTTGAGCTTTTCTATTATTGTGTGTGTTGTGTCTCCATACTGAGAAGGGAGAAAATGGATAACATTGCAAATATTGTTCCTCAGAGCATTCGGAGATAATCCAATAACTGTTCCATAAGCAGCTGGACTTGCACCTGCTTAAAAAATTAAACTTGCACCTTGTTGTAGGTTCTAAAATGTTCCAACCTTTCCATCCCATCTCCCCACTGCTAGGAACTCCTAGTGCCAATGATATAGTTGAGATGCCATTTAGATGTTATTTCTGGCCAGGATGGGAAACGCAAAGGCTGGAAATCAGCCACGGCTGTCTAGTCTCAGATTTGCAGAGACAAGATGTTAGAATTCAAAGGAGCTTCCAAGCTATTGTATTCTTATCAAACCCAACCTGAATTTGGAAACCTTTCAGGTTCACCAAGCGCTCAGCACAGGTTGATGCCACAGGGCCTCTGATGCCCAAGTGCTCGCCAGTGTCTATTCTTTCAGGAACAAGGGTCCAGTTTTGATTCCCTTAGATGGGGAATGTGGTGCTGGGCCTGGGGATTTTAGGGTGATTGGAAAGTCTATGCTGACTCCAGGTGCTGGCTGAAGGGCCTGCAGATGTTTGCTAAATATTCACTGAGCAGGTTCCAAAGAAGTTGCTACATATTATGAAATTTCCCGTGTCAGTAGGTTCCTGTAGCAGATGCCTTCCAGGTGGGAGACATGGGCCTATATTATCTGACAAGAATATATTGATCTGTAGTTGGGAAACTCAGTTTAGCCTGCGGTTTGCTTCAAGGTGGACAAATATTCAGATGAGTGATGGAGCCAGACAAAAGGGTATATATGCCACCTCCAGCATGTAGCACTGCTCAAGGGGCTGGGACAGCCTCACCATAAATTAGAGCCACCCCAACTTATGGCAGCTACCTATAGCCACCAGTGGGCAGCTGTGAAGAGCACAACAGCTGAAGCACACAGCCACTCAATTTGAGCCACTATAAGGGGATTGCACTTGAGCCTATGATTAGCGCCTGGCTCAGCTCTGCAGCATTTGATGGATATGTCAATGCAGCTGATCTATTTCCCTTCCCACTTGTGGGTTTGATGAGTGATCTTGCGTCCCCACCTGCAGCCCAGCCCGTTACAGTGATAGAACAGAGACATCTCTTTCCCCACCCTTACCGTCTGGATGACTGCAAATTTCACTCTCCCATATTTGTCTTCCTCTACCCAGGGGTCTTTCACGATCACTGCCCCATGCTCCTTAGCTTTCTGTGGAAGAGAAGAGAAGACTATTGTCCTGCTAGAGTAGCCTATCAAACCTGCTCATCTGTCTCCTGTACTGGCCAATGCTGGATGTTTCAGGAGAAGACCTACAGGATCTAACGTTTCAGTATTACTCAGGACGGTGCACAAACCAGTAAGACCCTGGATTGACTATCCAGTCCCTGGGGCCATTGAAGGGCTGGGAGTGAGGAAAAATCTGTTTTTCACAGTAAACAATGTAAATTTCACATGGAGCCATCGAGATGCAGTGAACATGGAACTGCCATGGTGTCCCTTTTCAGATCAGAACTGCACCTCTGAACACCGTGAGGCAAGTTCCTGGCCCAGTAGATGGAAAAGATGGTGCATCACGTTTTGTGTTTCCCAGTGTCAACATTTCTTCAGTCCAGTGGTTGCAATTTTGCATCTGGCCAAGAGACAATATTTACATGGAGTATTTGACCCTGTGGGCCATGGAGTTGTGAAATCATACTGGCTTGGCCATTTCTTTGCCTGGTCCTGCCTCAGCGCAGGGGCGTGGGTTAGTAGATGACTTGTTGAGGTTCCTTCCAGCCCTCCTTTTTTATGGTTTTTTGACTACATCATTTACCTGTATAATGAAGTCACAATCCTCTACTTCAAATGCAATGTCTTTTACGCCATCTCCATGCTTCACCAAATGCTCCCCCATTTCTGTGCAAAGGGAAAGTCAACGTTGGGGTGTGTGAGAAACTCAAGGGACTTTTCATGTTCAGTGCTAGACAGGCAAGAAACAAATCTCCTTGACAAAGAATGAGTGAGGCTGAATTGCTTCCCCATGGCTCACTCTGTCTGGCACAAATGGCTCCTTCCCCGATGAGAAAGTTTCCAAAGTTCCCCATGTATTTGGCATTTGTGTGGATGGCCCTGATCTGCCAAGTGAGCAAATTAGCATGGGTTAGTCTTGACAGTGGGTCCAGCCTCATCGCTATTACTCCTGACCAGAGACCAAACTTTCTACCTTCACAGCTCTCCTAGCCCTGCCTCTCCTGAGAATTCCGCAGCCCCTACTCCCAGGGAAGCAGCAATTTCAGGAGTCAGTTCTCAGAGGTGCAAGATGGGGAAGACTGGCTGGGAAGCAGCAGGAACACACACTTTGTCCAGTGGCCGTATCATTTTACTCATATTGTTCTATTTCAGCCATGCCCTGGCCTTCCTTCTCATTCCCTATTGATTTGTCGGCTTTGTTACTGGAAGACACGTGTGAGCTCTTTGGGGTAGAGACTTTTCTGTGCTGGCTGGTGCCAGTAGCCTGTATGTGCGGCAAAATAATTGTGGTCAGTAACCTTCCCATGGTGTGCTGCGTGGGAAGTGGCTGCGCAGGAATGCTTTCCCCAAAAGGATCCTCTTGGACGTTAAGGGAGGACCAGCACCCACCAGACGACTAAGAAGTGTGTAACCCAGTAAAATAAAGTCAGCTGGATTTGTGATGAGGCCAAACTCTGTTCCTAATTCACAGCCACAGAGCTGCCTGTAAGATACAACATGCGCTTGAACACTCACTGGGTTATGCTATGGATACGGAGCATCCTGCATCCCTCTTAAATCAGGGAGGCAAAGAACGTTTGCTCTAAGGAGCCTCCGCCAGGAACCCACAGCCTGAGAAGAGATTATGCAGAGTGAAGGGGGGACTTCCAGCCACACACATCAGGGCACCTATTTCCCCAAGAGCCCGCGGGCTGGGTCTGCTTTAAATGTAGCTGCTGGTGCTTGGTTCCTTAGGGTCTAGTGAGCAGGGATCTGTAGACAGTGGGTAGGAGAAAAGGGCTCCTGCCCACTTTTTACTGTCCATGCACAACCCCTGCAGGACAGGCTAATAAATAGTCCCCTGACCGCAGAGCAGGAACAAGTGGGGAGCTCTCATCTCTGTAGTGTTCAGCCATGTTCCCTTTATCATCCCAGCTGATCATTTTCCTTTACCTTGGTTGTCAGGGTTGAGAGCAGATGAGAGGACAAATATGATCTGAGAATTAAGCAGAATATTATATGTTATTTATGGTTAGATAAGATCAGTGGGAATCCTGTGTAGAGGAGAGGTGGCAGGATCAGAACCTCACTAGGTAAATTGAAGACAGGTATGTGTTTTTATTTGCTTAAATACTTTTATGCAATATTCATCCAGTTCTAGGTTAAAAAATAAAAAAGCACAGCATGGTTTGCATTGCCCTATTACTGGCCTGCAGCTCTGACTCAAGGAAAACTCCCACTGAAGTCAAGAGAAACTTTGCTTGAGGAGAGGCAAGGAAAGGATGCAGGACTGGCCTCAGAGAACTTGGAAATTAGCTCGTCCCTTTTTGTTTTCCGTTTATTTTGGGCCAGCGGTCAGAAAATGCCAGCCATTGGCCCTGAAACTGAGTACTTTGCCTCAGTTGCTTCGCAGGAAGCAGATGTAATGAGGCATTGCCTCACAGGAGCTCACCATGCTAATGGGCTTTTCAAAATGGTTCCAGGAATCTGATAAAGGTTATTTTAATACCAACCTGTGACAAGCCAGAACTGAGCCGTAACCAGTCCAGCTTTGTCCTGGATAAACAGACCAACCCTATCATGAAAATTACCCTGGGACTCACCCACTCAGCTGGCCCTTTGACACCACTAGGAAAACTGAGGCACATAGGATACCTCACTTGCCCAACCCCCCTGGATGTCTGTGTCAAAGCTAGGATGGGGGTGCCTGGTTCCTAGTCAGCTGCTGAGACCACTCGCCCTCAATTAGTCTCTCACCTGATTTAACTGACTGAAAACAACATTTTATTATCCTCTGATCCGTTACCAGAGTAGTAACAGTATTTTTCACAGGGTGCCTTAAAGCGTTTTTTAGCACTTACCTTATCCTGCTTTATTACGTGAGACACCACTTCTCTGCTCCCAGTTTCCAGGCCCTTATAGGCCATTTCTTCAAAACCCATTTTGTTACAATAAAACGAGGCAGCCTTTGAGACACATGAAAACATATTAGGGTTAAAGGAAAGGAATATTCTCCCGTAATACTCGTTTCTAGATTAACACGCCCCAAAGCACAGACAGCTTTTCAGCCTCACCTACTGGCCCCGTTCTCTAGTGAACAGTTAGTTTACAATTCGCTCCAGCTCTTGAATTATTTGAAATATGGTCCTTTAAAAAAAAATGAAAATCAAATTTCCCTCTCTATTAGAGTGGCCAACCCTCCAGGATTCCTCAGGAGCTGAAGATGACTTCTTAATGAAAGATGTCACGTGACGAAACCCCCAAGCATGCCGCCAACCAAAATTGGCAACCCCATTCTCCACATGAGTCTCTAATATTGCACACGCACACCCTGGTTTGTACATCTGAAGGAGCTAGCTACACACGGTGTGTGTAACTGACAGACCAGCTCTTGCACCAGCTACACCTAGCCAGCTCTTGCACCGGTTCCATCACGTTTTTCTATACTGTCCCCCTTTTGATCTGCAGGCCCTGAATTAGCTTGTCAATGCATCAGGCTTCCCCCTAGTGGCCAGGTCTCCAGCAACTGAATGTACGCACAAATGTGAATATACCAAATGATGAATGTAAGTGAACTTTTTAATATTCTTTCCATTAATCTAAGATGTCACTGAGAAGAAGAACCAGGTTTTCAAAATAGAGGGATTGTAACTTGCCAGTGTCCTTTTAACATGGCATGATATATCTGCTGGTCCAATCAGCTAAGACTGATATCTTATCACTTTGCAAACAAAACTGCTACATACTACCTCCATTGAAATGAGTCACAAAGGCCAGGAGATGGGGAGATGGACAGGCAAGCAGCAAGAAATGTTTTTTTCAATTAAATATATGCCCCTGCAAATCTCTTCTGTGGTTTCATGTTTTAATTTATTTTAGATTTTCTGAATGTTCACTAATTTAGGAAGATAAATATTTACATGCATGCGCACACAAATACACCCACCAGTCGCCTGCCTACAATGTAAACAGGCCCCTTGCTGTTTCATAATGACAGTCCAAAGACCATCCTTGAAGAACATTCTGCCTAGAGAAAGTGCTGAAACACCTCTATCTGCACGAGATTACCACAGCCAGCCACTGGTGGAATTATAATTGAATGCAGATCTCCAGGACCATCCAGATATCACATGGCAGGTCCTCCCCTCCCAAGAGCCAATCCCAAATGCAGATTACAGTATACCCCTGTTCTTCACACCGTGTTTGATAGTGTATAAGAATGATCCAACCCTCCCCACTTACTTCACAAGGATAGGCACACAAGGGACTTTTATCTCCATACCTGCTTAGCATTTCCGACCCAGAACGTGAGAGAGTGGAAGTGCAGAAATTTGCCCCTCTCGGGCTAAATTAAATAAAGAAGAATTAATATGAATCTACTGGTTTTTGGCTCTCACTTTAATGTCATATTCATACAACACTTTCAGGCTGACAATGTCTCTCTTTTAGGAAGAAGCAATGGGTGCATTAAAGCCACTGGATTAGTTTAATTAGAAAAATGTAATGGGATTGCACATTTATCATTTTAAATAAAAAAGCCAGGGCAAGCACAAATCTGAGATTAGGATTTTATAAAATAGACACCCAAGATATCTGAAACTGACCGATCTTGCAGGGCTGAAAATAATTTGAGGCATTCCCACCTTACAGGTCTTCTGAGGAGTCCCTGTATAACCCTGATGTTCACTGGGCGCTGACCCCCCAGAACAATAGACTTTGGAAAGACCTGGGGTTTTTATACATTTCAGGTAAAACAATTAATTTTTCTGCTAAACATTTTACCATAATTTGTCTAAACCTAAAGACAAAAAAAAAACTAACCCAAATCTTTCAAACCAAAGGGTTATTTATAATGTCTGGATGCTAGTCATCAGGGTACATATGGCCTGGCTAGATCAAACCTCAGCACCTTATGCTGCAGCGGAAAAATACCAGTGTGGGTATGGGGCCAGCTAGTAAAATATTCACAAGCCAGAAAGGAGGAAGGCTGGAAAAAAACTATGAGTAATTGCCAGTGGCGTACATGCCCTGGGAAATAGTATTTTGGAGTCTCTTGTAGTTGACGAACGTACAGCAGCCAATCCATTTGATCAGACCTTTGTCAATGCTGACCACAAAGGACCTGATTCTGTTCTCACAACCTTGTAAAACGGGGTGCCTCCATTTACGCCAATTAAGTCCCAGTGTAAGTGGAAACAGAAGACTATGGGCCCTATTGTCCATTGAGTTACATGCATGACTGTACTGGGGATGGGTGGTAGAGAATAATGGAAAACAGAATTTATAACCCTGTTTAAACTATCTGCACATTGTTCGGATCCAGTATGACTTTGGTAATCTTGTTAAGTTAAAGATTAATTCTCATAGAAGAAAGCAAATGTGGGCCCTAATGACATTTGGCAAGTTTAACAAACTTATGGGAGTATTCTATAACACTATTTGGTCAAATGCTATTTTAATATACAGCTTTTCTTTCTTGCCTATGATTTGCTATCCACTGTCTCCTCTCTTGTCAGTTTTATCACTGTTAATCATTTGTGCATGTACTTTGCATAAAAGATAATATATAAAGTAATCTGTGTTGTATGACATTGTATTTAGCAACTAAACATAATTCTGCTGTATGTATCAGTATTTTTTAAAAAATGCTTTAAGTGAAAAAAGTTTTGAAAATAGATTGAGTTGTTAGTGAGAAATAATACAATAAAGCATGCTGATGTTTAGAGTTAGAATTTAATTGTTAAATGTTAATTTTACATTTTTCCACCACCACCACCCCAAAAAATGAGGAAGAAGGATCAGCATAATTAATTGAAATTTTACAGTGAGGGAAAATACAAATCTAAGCTGTGTTTCAACACTTTAAAAGTGGACCCCTTTTTGCTGTTAATCCTACCTGGCAAGCAATTAATAAGAAATTAACATTATTAGTGGTGCATTAACAGTACCAGTTTTCACTAGAAGAAATATAAACCCATTGCATGGAATTTTATTCTTACCTTTTCTCCTTTGTCTGTGTACGTTGTCTAAAGAGAGAGAATTTAAAAAAAAAGAAAACAGAGAGACATAGTCGCATTTTTAAAATGTACATTAATTACCAGAACATTGTAATCCATCAGGTCAGATTTTAGAAAACAAACTTTCTGAACTGCTTTAAACGTACAGATTAAAAAGCCCAGCTTTAAAACAAAACCAACCAAAAAACCCCCCCCCCCCCCCCCCCCCCCCAGTACCGTGAGTAGATGTTCAGAAAGAAAGCTGTACAAGGACAATGGGAGATTTACTCATTTTACCCCAGAATGTGTTAGCAGCAAATTTTTTCTTTTAAATTAAATTTCTAAACCTCACCATTTTTGTGATGCGATTGAATGTGACACCAGCACAAAAAGAAAGTCAGAGTCTCTCCATGCATTTAATAGCAATGGGAGGAAACACAGCCCCTCCCTGACTCCACCTTCTCTGGATTGCAAACGAAATGATTGACTTGGGTTGAATTGTAAACCATTCTGCCCATGGAGTAAGACATGAGAAAACTGAGCTCTGGAGGGGGCAATATCTGAGGATCATATTTATATTGAAAGAAAGAAGAGAGACTGTTTACAAACTCTGAGCCTAGAATCTTTGTGCCTTTAGCTCCAGCATATCTCAGGCCTAAAAGAGGAGCCACATTCTCATCAGACTGTAGTGTAACTCCGGTAACTCCATGCGCTGGATTAACACCAGATTTCACTGAGTTAAGACTGTAGGCCACACATCAGGTACCATCTCCTTGAAGAATAGTGCCCAAACTGTATTATTTGATATCCGTTCCCTTACGTGGCCACCTGTGACACCACCATTGTGTCCGACTGACACCAATCAGAGGGATTTCAGGCCCCTCGTGGTACTGGGAAACTCTGTCATAATACAGGTTTTTCTTTCCTGTGTGGACAGCAGCAAACATATTGGGTGCGTCTACACTTGCAACTTAGGTTGACTTAAGGACGCTTAAGTTGACCTACACAAAGCCATGGCCACACTGGGCTTTTATTAAGTCGACTTAAGCGCTTCCTTAAATTGACTTAATAACACCACCTCTGAAGGTCCATTTAAGCCTTACCTTGACTTTTTAAATTGACTTAAAGCCAGTGTGGATGGGGAATAGTGCTAAGTCGACCTTATTAAGTCAACTTAAAGCCAGTGTGGACGGCTACGTCTACCGTTAAGTCAATTTAGCAAGGCCGACTTAAGGCAATTTACAGTGTAGCCACTCTGTTAAGTCAACTTAACTTTCCAAGTGTAGACACAGCCATTGTGACTCAGGTGTGACAGGGTGTAGAGAGTCAACTTGGGCCCAACTGAACAAAGGGTCTCCCCTCTGACCCAGGAGCTGAGGGGCTGCCTGGGGTACTAGGGAGAATGTTTTTGGCACGCACAAGTCTGGGGGGTCACAGGCTTCAGCTGAACCCCAACTAGGGAGTTTGGGGTTTTTTTGTTTGCTTGTTAATTTAGTGTGATTTGTGTGTGAGACAAAAATGAGTCTTTAAGGAAAAGACCCAGTTGGCTGTAGCTGGGGTTGGGTTTTCTGTTGTCTTGCCACCAGTTCACAATAGTGTCCCCTCAGAGATGTTGTAAAACCAGATTGTCCAAGCCCAACAAGAAGAGCTCTCCCATTGCTGAGTTTGTGACAGCACCAGAGCTGGTGACCGGCACCTGCTTCTCCAAAAACATTTTATTTTTGTCTTCATTCCCCCACCATCCCTCAAACCATACTCAACAGGAACCCAGTTAGAGAGGCCTATAGATAGGGCCCGATCAAGTCCTGGGGGCAGCCCGGGGCTGCCCACCCCTTCAAACTCCCCCCCCCCCCAGTGCTGTGGCACTCTGCCGGGGGGGCGGGGTGCCTGCCCCTCACCATTCTGAGGGGGCAGGGTCTGGGGCCACAGCTGGTGCAGTGGAGAAGGCTTGGGGGGCCTCTGGCCAGGTGGCACTGCTGTGGGGGGAATGGGAGGGGCTGCAGCCAGCACTGCTGGGGGGGCTGGGAGGCGTGCAGACTGGCACTGCTCAGGGGCTGTGGGGGCCCCACAGGCTGGTGCTGCTGCAGGGGGTGGGCCAGAAGCCGTGGTCTGCCACACTCCTGCCCTGCCCCCAGGCTGGTTGGTCTGGAGCAGACTAACCAGGCCTGGGGCTGGGAGATCAGGGAGCAGTGGCAGGCAGCCACTCAGGCCTAGGCCCTATTTTGGGGGGGGCCATGGGGCCTCCCTTTAGGCTGGGGCCAGGGGCTGCAGCCCCTACAGCCCCTGCCTTAATCCAGCCCTGCCTATAGACTATGGATTAGTCAAATTGTCTGCCAGAGTGCAAGTGCACTCCTTTAGCATCTTGAAATTTCTGATTAAGTGGGATTTTCTCCCACGAAAGCTCATGCAATAAATACATTTGTTAATCTTTAAAAATGCCACAGGACTCCTTGTTTATTTTGCTGAACTAGACTGACATGGCTACTTTGTTTGTCCTTCAGCATGGTATTTCTTGTCCAAAGAAACAAGAAAAAAACCTGTGAGCTCAGATTGTATTTATTATATTTGGCTAAAATCCCATTATCCTGTTCTGTACAAAGTCAAATCAATTCATGCACTCTCTCCTCAGCCAAACATGGAAGTATTTGAAACTCCATTCATCCTTGTTATTTCTTGCACATCAAAAACCTCAACAAAACAAAAACACATGTTTCCCAAGAGCCTCCATCATCCCAGAAACTTGGAAGTGGACCAGTGCAGAAGAGCCAGGGTCTAAAATGTTAGTTGCTACTTGGCTGCTTTTTCAGCCATTGCAGGAGCTGAAGTTGGGAGAGTACAAAAGTGAAAAGTGTTCCTCTCACAATACTGGCTAAAAACATGTTTGTCTAAGAGACAGAAAAGATAAGAGTCTTTCCACAGTAGTCAGATGATTAAAAAAAAACAAACCCCAAACCTATAAGCAGAAGCATAGCGTCATCTGTCCTGACCTCCAATATACCACATGGGACTGATTTAAGCCAGCAGCAGGCACTGCAGATCCCTCCAGCTGAAAAGCTTATGGGCAAACGTTCACACGCAACGCAGACTGGAAGGGATGGTCGGGAAAGGCTTTGAAGACCATAAACGGCTTGGACGCCCCTCTGTGCGCATGTCTGATCATGAGACGGGATTTGTCCCTCCAGCTTGTACCACGAGCGAGGGTCCTGTGGCACTTCAGAGGTGTAACATTTATTGATCACATCAGCTTTCCTGGGAGAAAAGCCCATGTCCCCCTCTGGAGCAGCACCACAGGAGACGCTGTTGGTTTGGGGCCCCCGGGGATTTTTTGCAGCTAGCTGGTTTTTGCCAGGGCATTGCCCCCGCTGCTCTGATCCGGACAGTGACTACTGAACAGCAGGCCACGCGCCAGCAGCGCCCACGTGCGGCAGAGGGGCGGGGCTTCGCTGCAGACAGCCCCGCCCACCGCGCAGAGGGGCGTGGCGTCTCCCTGCGCTGCCCCGCCCCTTGGGCCTGTCTCGCGGCGCGGCGCGCGGCTGTGACGCAGGAGGCGGTGGGCGGGGTTCGGGGCCATGGCGGGGCAGGGCGCGGGCGGAGCTGTGTCGGTGCTCGAAGTGCAGGAGCTGATCCGCAGGAAGGATGAGCTCGAGGCGCAGATCAAAGCCTGCTACGCGGTGCTGGAGGGGGTGAGCGCGCGGGGCCCGTCTGTCTCTGCAGCCCTCCGGCACCCACGCGCCCTGGCTCCTCCCTGCCGGGCCGGGGTCTCTGCAAACCCACGCGTGCCCGCGGGTTCCCGGGTGTGGGTTCCGAATGCACTGCCCCAGTTGGGAAGGAAGGGGGGAGAGGGTCTGTGCAAGCCGCCGATCTGCAGTGCCCAGACCCACTCTGCATCAGGCTTAGCTGATAAGTAGAGGCCAGAGATGCCATTTTTTGGTTCTTAAAAAAAAAAACCCAACCCCAAAACAAAAGAACCCATGAAACAAAATGTACTCTGGAGACGAGCAACTTTGACACTTCATGAAAGTATTTCTGCCCCGCAGCAAAAGGGGGTCGGGATGAATGAGCCGCTGGTCGACGCTGAAGGGTATCCGCGTGCAGATATTGATGTATACCAAGTCCGAACAGCCCGGCACAACATTATCTGTAAGCAATTGGATCCTAAAAAGTAGGGACTCAGCGCCATGAAACAGACAACGCTTGTCAAAAGTTTGGCTCTTTTTTTTGGTTTGGTTTCCTTTGTTTTTTTTCCCTCCTGGCAAATGTAAAGAAATAAAACTGAGAACTCAGTTACACAAAGGGATGTTTTTCAATTGCAAACTCATATTTAAAAGGATGCGTTTCTTTCTTTTGTTAATAACAACTTAGGTTATTAAGACTCCCCAAATGCAGTCACATTTATAGTAACTGTCTAGAGTTGTTTAATATTTTCATTTAATTCAAACTGGGAAATGAAAATAGAGGGGTCAGTTTGATTTTAATCATCTTTCCCCGTTGGTCACATATTACAAAATGGTTCAGTTATAAAAGTGCATCTGTTAAAATGGAGCATGCAGCATTATTAATGTCCCTATTAATGATTAATAAAAACAGTCATTGTAAAACCTTTCTGTGTTCTTCATAGAATAATGTTAGGCCTACAAGTAGTTGTTGATGATTTTTTAAAACTGAGTGCATGCCTTGAACTGGGACAGATTTATTATAATAATCATTGTTTAGAAATATGTTGCATGTGAGGAAGGGTGATTTGATGGAAAAAGGATTTGGTTGTTCACTGTTTTTTAATATGGACATCGATCTTCTCTGTCCATATTCTCTTTTAAGAGTCTGTCTACTGTAGAGATTTTTATTGAATTTGTAACATGGCTGTTTCTGCATGACTTGTATCAGCACACAACTCTGTATGTGTTCTGAGTTTTGCTGCTGTTTGTGAACAGGACTGTGGAGCAGCTATCAGTCTGAAGCCGTATCAGTGTCAGGTGGTGACTGAGTATCCCGATACACTGGAAAATCCACTGTATTTGGGAACACTGACTAACTCCATAGCTAGGTAGTCAGGAACCTGGCACAGAGCCTGGAACAACTGCTCACCCACAAGATTGTTGTGAGCGCACTCTGTTTACCGTGTAGGCCGAAGGCGAACATAATACTTTTAACTGATAGCTAAGAATCTCTGACACAGAGGGAAATGTGTCTGTTAGGTAAGGACCTGAAATGAAAACGTCCTTGTCCCCATCTTCTCTGCACTGACGTCATCTCTTCCTTAGGTCTGCAGAATGATCACACGGCCCTGATGCGGCAGGTGGAAGACGCTCTCCACCAGCTGCATGCCCGAGAAAAGGAGAAGCATGCAAAGGATGAGGCGGAAGCATGGGCCGAGGCAATGAATCAGAACCAGACTCTGCCTCAGCCCTTCGCAAGAGTGAATGCTGTCACACCAGGCTCTCCTGCTAGCATCTCGGCAAGTTTAGTACTTCCAATGAGGCAAACTCTACCAGTTGGTCCCAGATATGTCAGGTGGGGCTCGCTGCCCACCTGCGATCAGAAGTAGGGTTTGAGCTTCTAGTTTCAGACCAGATCCTTGCCAGGTGCTTGTAATGTTCCCTCGGACATAATTATCCTTGTTAGCCTTGACAGTGTAAAATACACATTGCTATAACCTGTTGGAGCATTGGCTATGTTAGGACACCCAACTAGAGGCTCAGGAATGGAACTAGGAATCAGCACTGGATTCTTTCCAAGCTCTCCAAATGACACAGTGTATGACATTGGGTAAGGCCATGTCACCACTATATGCCTCTGTTTCCCCATCTCTGTAGCGGGAAATAGACTACTCCTTTATTTCCGGGGTGGGTGTGCGTGCGTGTGTGAGAGAGAGGTTTAATCTACTAAATTTTGAGAAGCGCTTTGAGTTGCTTGAATAGAGACATGGCCTAGATATGAATGTCCATTGGGTGCTTGAAGGATCCTTGGATAAAAGATCCAAAGGGGTAGCCATGTTAGTCTATTTCAGAAAAACAAACAGAGTCCTGTGGCACTTTTAAAGACCTCATCATCAAAGATCTACAGCCTATTCTTCAGGATGATCCCTCACTCTCTCAAGCCTTGGGAGACAGAGCTCTCCTTGCTTACAGACAGCCCCCCAACCTTAAACAGATACTCACCATTAACTACAGATCAAACAACAGAAACGTTAAAGCAGGAACCAAAAGGGGAGCTGCATTAGTCTATTGCAGAAAAACAACAGAGTCCTGTGGCACTTTTAAAGACTATCAGATTTATTTATCGCATGAGCCTTTGTGGGAGAAAATCCCACTTCATCTGAAACAGATGAATAACAAATCACAGCTTCAAAGAGAAACTGCAGAACTTGAATTTATATGCAAATTTGACACCGTCGCCTTGGGGTTAAACAGGAACTATGGATTTTTCTCTCATTACAACAGGTGATTTGTCCTCACTTTCCCCAGTGTTTGAATCCTAACATTTATTTTGATTTGCTGTTACAGCCTGACATGATCCTAAGTCATACACTTCCCTGCATTTAATTTCCTCCCATTCTGTAAATTTCCCATCTTCAAACCATCTGATGAAGTGGGCTTTTCTCCCACGAAAGCTCATGTGATAAATAAATCTATTAGTCTTTAGAAGTGGCATAGGACTCTGTTTTTTTGGATAAAAGATGTTATATAAACACAAAACATGGTGCATCTTGGAGGGCCGGTGGTGCTTAGTCCTGGATTGTCTCTTTATGTAGGGATTACAGGTCAACGATGAGATTGTTGAATTTGGTTCTGTTGACGTGCACAACTTCCAGACGCTGCAGAACATCGCCACAGTCGTGCAGCACAGCGAAGGGGTGAGCAGATTACCAGCTTCGGTTGGGTTCTGTTTTCAGGTTTTGAACAAGATCTGCTTGCTGCTGGCTGATCGAGGAATAATGGTAATAAGCTTCAGAGACAGCTGCTTTTGGCTCCCCTCAGTAAGAAGAAGAGTTGCCCGGCACATGGCCTTGAAAGTCAATGTTGATAAATGTCAAGTAGTGCACACTGGGAAACATAATCTGAACTAAACATACAAAATGATGGAGTCTTCTAAAGTAGCTGTTGCCGCTCAAGAAAGCGATCTTGTAATTGTTGTGGATAGTTCTTTGAAAACATACACTAAATGTGCAGCAGCAGTCAAAAAAGGTAACAATGTCAGGAACCATTAGGAAAGAGATGGATAATAGTAAATATCCTAATGCTGCTATATTAATCAATGGTATGACCATATCTTTAATACTATATGCAGTTCTGGTCACCTTAGCTCAAAAAGATGCTTTAGAATTGGAAAAAGTACAGAGAAGGGCAACAAAAATGATTAAGGATATTGAACAGCTTCCGTATGAGAAGAGATTAAAAAGACTGGAACTGTTCAGCTTGGAAGAGAGATGACTGAGAGGGGAGCTCTGAGAGACATCTGTAAAATCATGAATGGTGTGGAGAAAATGTATAAGGAAGTGTTTTTTACTCCGTCAGATAACATGAACCTGATGGCCACGCAGTGACGTTAATAGGCAGCCGGTTTAAAACAAAGATAAGGAAATACTTCTTCACAAATACGCAGTCAACGTTTGGAACTTGTTGTCTGGGGATATTATGAAGGCCAAAAGTATAACTGGGTTCAGAAAAGAACTAGATAAATTCATGGAGGAATGGTCCGTCAATGGCTATTAATCAATGCCACAGTATGCTCTGGGTGTCCTTACACCTCTGACTGCTAGATTTGGAATGGAATGGATCACTTTATACATTTCCCTGTTCTTGTCACTCCCGCTGAAGCACCTGGCACTGTTCTGTGCTAGAAGACAGGATAGTGGGCTGAATAGACCATTGGACTGATCATGTGTGGTCATTCTCATGTTCATAGGAGGACAGGGATGTGAGCAGGGCCAGCTTGACAGGAAAAGGTGCTATTTTACTTTCTTGCATTTCAGAAACCACTGCGTGTGACCGTGATCCGTAGTGGCAAGAAGTTACACCTCGGACTGACACCGAAGCGTTGGGCTGGGAAAGGACTCCTGGGGTAGGCTTGCCATTTTCTTCCATGGCCTTGAGTTCAGAATGGCAACGTCCATGAATCGGCGTGCCATTGGCCAGCTTTAAACCAAGCCTTCTTTGAAGCATTCTTGTTTTCTTCCTGCGTGTCAGATCAGCATCCCCCTGGGAATCCCTTTTGCTTTTCTACCAGAGGTAGAATCCAACCTGGTTTTCCTCAGCCCCAAAGTCATCGAATGTCACCTTGCTCATTCCCAAGTGTCCATTTCTGATCTGCCTAGCTAAAATGCCACTGATGGTGCTATATTAATTGCATTTGCACCTGCTGTGCCCCATCTGCTTTGTAAGATGCTTTGTTTTTAATATGTAGACTGGCCCACATGGTGTTATAACCATGTTACGGGGTCATGTTACTGCAATCAAGGGCCCCCATCTTTTCAGGATCTGATGTGGACCCCCTTTCACTGTTATAATGTGATTTTTCAGTCTGCCCAGGGAGAATAATCTTTGATTGGGACACAGATGTGTTATATCTGAGGTTCACAACACTGTTGAAATTATAGTGTAGACAGGATCTTCCCTCTGCAGATTCATCTGGGTACAATATTCTCCTTCACTTAACAGAGTGGATAGGGCTTTCACATAAGATCAGAACCATGGATTCTGCAATAAGGACAGGACTAATGTGTCAGGTAGTGTTAGGCATGTTTTGATCACCGTCTCAAATTTGCTGATTGCTTTGAGATCCTTCAGTGAAAGACTACCTAAAAGTCAGTTATTAAAGATGTAGAGGCAGCAGTGTGTGTGGGAAGGTGGATCAAATCAAGAGATTAGATGGGAATGGGGAAGAGTTAGTCTGTCAGCCCATTGGGGAGGCTAAAGTGGTCAGTGGGGCTCAGAGGCAGGGGTCTGGCTGGGGAGCTTTTTAAATAATAAACTCAAAGATTACAACAGGGGCAGCAAAAATAAGTATCTTTTCCCCTGTATCCTCCCTCTGGATTGAAAGCAGAACACCTAATTTATTCTTTTACATTTTTACAGCTGCAATATTCTCCCTTTGCCGAGATGACCGTGGCTTGAAAGACAGAAAGATCAACGTTTGTGGCTGCTTTTTGAACTCCAACTTGGTTTGAAAAGTTCCTTTTACCACCTACATCTGCTTGCCAAAGCTGGAGTGTTTATAATGGGTTCCAATGACTTCCAGCCTCGATGTACTGCATCTGAATTGCTTTCAACAGACCTGTGCATGGTCATAATTAGTAATTGTACTGATTCAGAGGGATAGTTTGTAGAATCATGGGACACATGCATTGGTGTATATCAGCTATGGGAGTAAAGTGAGGTGCTTGCTTTTTCTTTAGTTAAAATCCTTGCCATATTATTCTGTAACCTTTAGTGGATGTTCTTTTCTGTTTGTTCATGGGGAAGTAACATTTACCAATAAAGATTTAAGCTGGGTTTTGGTTGGTTGTTTTTTTTAATGAATTTTTAATCTAAAGTCCTTTCTGAACAGCTGGAACATTTGCAAAATGTGCTTGAAATGTTACTGGAATTTCTGGATTGCATTTTCTGTTGTCTGTTACAGTAAAGTGCAAGTGCATGCTCAAGAAGTGAAAAAATTGATTTTGAACATTGTGTGTTACAAAAATATTTGAAATAACTAAATCAAAGGGTTTTTTAAAGATGAATTGTTTATGCTGCCTTAAGGTGGAGAGATGGGGTTTGGGTGCTGTGATGCTTTTTATATTTCTTATTGCTTGGATTATAAAAATAGTTCTGATTTAGTTTATATTGTTAATATGGTTAATTTTATTTTCTGTGCTGCAGTTTTTGGGTTACATACACTGCAAGGGGACTTTTATTGGTTATGATTTGGTTTTTAAACCTGTTTCTATTGGAATTCCTTAAAAAAAACAAACAAGGAGTATTGTGGCACTTTTAGGCTATGTCTACACTTACTAAAAGTAGTTTGAATTAGTTTGAACTAACTAAAACTAAATTTAGTTAGTTCAAATTCACTTAATTCGAACTAGAAAAAATTAGTTCCAACTAAGCTGGCACTTGCCTAGTTCGAATTAGCGATCTCCATTGATTTCAATGGGCCGGTTTGTTCGAACTAAGAAATTAGTTCGAACTAACTAGTTTGAATTAACCCTTACTTCTAATACTCTATTCGAAGTTATTAGTTCTAATTAAGGAAGCCCTTAATTCGAACTAATGAAAGCCTAGTGTGGCCAAGGCTTTAGTTAGTTCGAATTAAGCTTCCTTAATTCGAACTAACTTGCCAGTGTGGACATAGCCTTAAAAACTAACAAATTTATTTACCGCATGAGCTTTTGTGGGAGAAAATCCCAGTTCGTCAGACACTTTGAAGTGGGATTTTGTCTCATGAAAGCTCATGCGGTAAATAAATTTTTTAGTCTTTAAAAGTGCCACAGGACTTGTTTGTTTTGCTGACCTAGACTAACATGGCTCCCCCTTTGGAACTTAAAAAAAATAGATACATACACCTGATTTCATTGTGTATCATCATTTTTAGAAAATTATTTTTACAAAATCTCAGTTTCGAGCAAACTCAGATATGGTGGAAGCAGATCCACACTGTTATCTAGAGATGAACTGATCATATGTTTTAATATTTAGATTCCATAGACTATAATGGATCAATAAATGGTAGATTACAGACCTGGATACTGTATACATTATGTATGGTTATAAACACTGCTGTAGAAGGTGTTATAAATGGTTTTAAGCCTTGGCTAAAAGTAACCTATTGATCAACCACATTCCATAATGATTAAGTATTAACACCTATTAATTTATTAACCCTTTATAAGTGGAACTTTATTTTAAAGTGTGACGGATCATCATTCACTGGTATTTCAAGACACAGACCAGTGTATAGTTGAGATGTTAAGCCTTCAAAGAGAGACGTTGCCTTGCTAAATCATGATAACTTGGATTTGTGTATGTGAAGTGGTGTGAACAGCTGCATATAGAAACATGGGGAGGGAGCTGTGTGTATATTTTCACATCAAACCCAGGTTTGCCATGGTCTTCTAGTCAACTCTGATATCTTCATTGAGTTTGCACTGGAGGAGTCAGGAGGCATGGTTTAGTCCAGTTTTTTTTCTTGAAAATGAATGCGAAAAGAGGTTTTCCAGTTTGTTCTGTGGCGCATAAATAATGTATTTGTCAATTGGAGTCAGTTACCCAAGCTGTTAGGATCTTGGTCTTCTGAAGTGGGACCCTAATCTAGTCTATTAAACCAGCGTAAAAGGGAATAAATGTTTTGTACTAGTGTGAGAGTGGAATTTGGCCCATCTGTCTAATGATCTCAAGGTAGGAAATGATGGAATGAATGTTGCTGATAGTATGTAACAATATCTATAATCACTGGGTTTTGAACTAACTGTTGCTATGAACTGCAAATATAGTGCAAAATAATGCTTTCTGAAATGAGATAAAAATGGATTTTAATAAATACTATATTAAATGGATTTGAATAAATGCCCAAATGAAATGACCTTTAGAAATACAACATGGGTTTCTTTTCCCTATTCGGATAGTGTAGAGGTGCTGCAAGCAGCTCACACAGGGCTGGGGTAGAATCGCTGCATTGGCTTTTCATGAGTGGGCTGGTGTAAGCCCCCGGCAAGTACGTGTGAAGGAGGAGCTAGGGCCCAGAGGGGATGTGCCAGATGGTAGGTAGGGCAACCGTGCACACCAGTACAGAGTGCTGCAAGCTGGAGCTTTCGTGGGAAAGCTGACATTTAGAGAAGCCCAGAGGCTAATCATGTTATGCCTGGGGCTATTTGGGCTCCTGGAACAGATCAGAAGCTGGAGGGGAAAAGGATGGCTTAAGGTTACCTATAATTCTTCTCCTTTTAGATGCATCTCTCAGGGTGCACAGCACAGAATCTAGACCTTAACTTTTCAATAAAACCCAATTTTAGCCAAGGTCCCAGTCCTCCAAACAAGCAGCTATGTAAAATTAAGGGCAGCTGTTCCAATCTGTATCTGCTTTCTTCAGTCATTTTATTTTTCACTTCAGCTCCTTAACATCTGTCCCCGTTTCATTTGATACATAAATCTGACCTAAATTTGGTACAAGTCCTTTCTACTTTTTGCTTCAGGGGTCTAATGCAGTAGTAGCTTTATTGCTCACACAGTCAAGCTGCCTCTTAAGCATGAAAATCCCCCTATCATTTCAAAGGCTAACAAGTTGGACTTTCTTTCTCAAAAGAGTATCAGACTACCTGTTGTGCATGAAGAAAACAACCTACATTTAGAAATCATTACTATTTTTACTCAATAGCATTTGTGAAACCAGCAGTCGAGTGTATTTGAAGTTGGTTATCTTTTGGGGGGAAAATACTATTTTCACAGCTATATATTTGCAAATTTGTTTAAACACCCAGCACATCCCATTTAGTGGATTGTTCATACAAGTGCCGTCCACTCTGAGGTCCAAACACCTTATTTCAAACATAAAGGAGCCAAAGCCACTACTTTGGGGCGGATACTCGAGTTTGTTCTGCTCTATTTGTGCCGTTTGGGAGGATTGAGAGATCGGCATTAACGGCGGGAAGATGATGGAGAAGAGGGAATGAGGGCGTAGGGTGTTGTCTTGCCAATCCCTGCAATTTTATCACGGGTCTCACAGTGTTTGGAGTTTTTCTTGAAACCCCAGCTCCTGGAGTCATGTGATTACATGAGCTTTTGAAAGTTGGTGATGTGGCACTGAAAACTCAACATAATCAATTAATTATAAGAGGTCCTGTGGTACTCGAGGGCTGTATTCCTCATACTGTTCCTGCTACAAGGTGAGTCCAGCTGTTCCAGGAGGTCTGGCCCTCCTTTGAGGCTGGGGCCATGTTATACAGGGGATTCACAACAGTGGTGCCTATTGTAGGTGTGAATGGGATCTGGGTGTGGGCAGAGCATGGGGGGCATGAACGGCTGCTTGGGCCCTGTTCACCAGTGGCTGCAGGGGGGGAATGTCCTCCCCCCATGAGGACTAGCCCCTCAGCCGGGTAGTGCCTTAGTGCCCCCCACTTCTCCCCTTGTCCTATCCCTGCACAGCAAGTTCCTCCGCAACTGCTCTTTCCGGCCTGTGCCCGCTGGCAGCAGCAGCGGCAGCCGTTGCTATGGGAACAGGCCTCGGATGCAAACAGAGCAGGGAAGCTCCTGGCTGCTGAGCTGGGGCTGAGGCTGCTGCTGGTGAGGGGGGGGATGGGGGTCCCATTGAGGGTGATTTGGGGTGAGGCCTGGGAAAGGGGAGTTGTGGGTGAGCATCTGAGGGAGCAAGGTGTGGGGGATCCTGAGTGGAGGAGGGGGGTTGATTGGGGGAGCCAGTGGGGCTTGGGGGGATGTGAAGAGTAAGCGGGGGTCAGAAGGAAGATGCGGGGGGGACGTCTGAGATAATGCAATGCAGGCGGTTCTTCCCCAGTAATCCCTGCTGGCTGTGAGCAGTTGGAATGACAGAGGCACATGGCTGGTGTTTTTGGGGCTGCTTTTCCCAACACCACTCCTGTCTCCTGGGCGGGAAAGAGACAAACCCTGATTTCTGGCACAGGCAGGGAGGGAAATAGTCAATATCCTGGTCTGTCATGAGCCTTGCCGGAGATAAATGTGTTTTGGCTGGTGCAAAAAAAATGCATGGTGAGCTGGAGAATGAAAGAAGAACATCCGTGCCTTCAAATACGAACCAGGAACAGAGGGAGTTCGGGAGACGAGCTAAAGTGTGCAGCATGCTTCCTTAGGGCATGTATAGGTGCCATGCTCAGTATATGTACAATATGGTGATTGAACTGAAGGTGGGTGGCCTATGGGGGGGGATTACTTGCGGTTGGTGGGGTTAGTGGCTCACTCTGGAGATGGCTAGCTGATTGCTTTAATTCTTCAGAGGGCATCTCCTGTAGAGCAAAGATTTTGTCTATCGGACTGAACTAAATGATGTTTATTTAACACCCGCCCCCCCCGCCCCCCAAACCAGTCTCTGAGTGTTTCCTCTAGGGAGTAGGCCAAAACCAGACCTCCTTTTTTAATTTTGTGATGGGCCACTGGGCTCCAATTTGAAGGCTTGCATATAAACGTGTCCCTAAGGGTTGGGTTCCAGGTGGTATGTACAAGCCCAAACCTGTTGTTTGTTTTCAGTGTGGATGCAGCCAAAATCTCATGAAAACAGCCACCTGCAAAAGTTCTTTGCTTGCAAGATTCCAGTGCTGTTACACCAAACCTCAGCCTTGGTTTAACCACGAATCCAGATTCTAAAGCCAGCCTAAAACTAATCTGGATCTGAACACATGGCAAATCTTTAGTTTTATCCCCCTTTCTCTAAATTATTGTGCACACACACTGTGACAGAGGTACAAGTCTAAGAAGGAACATCTCTGACTCAAGGAAGGATAGGTGCTTTGTGTACACGCAGAACAGAGACAGGGTAATTCGAGCTGGAAGAAATTACTATTCAAAGGCTATAGAATCACCTCCGAGATTCTAAATGTTTATGTGGTTGACCCAATGTTTGTGTCCATTTTTGTCTTCCACTTCAAAGAGTGTTGGTGCTTCTAAAAGTGAGAGGGATTGATGGGTTCTGGCTAGTATGCCAGGCCTAATGCTAATGTAGGGTACTCCCATGTCTTCCTAGACACAGTTCTGCCACCCTTTCTGGGCAATTGTGGAAAACTTTGAATCAACTTTATAATGCTAGCTCCTTTTGTTTAGAGATTTTGCCCAAGATCAAATGTACTATAGTAGGCAAAGATGGCTGATGATTATAATGACACCCCATTAGAGGAGCCAGCAGGAGGAAGTATAGAAGGAAATGAAGCTTCAGAAGAAACTCCACAAGAGGAACAAGGGGCTTCTGAAACTGAATTGCCAAAGCAGGTGACAGAAACGCCAGCTGACGGTGATGCAGAGTCCACAGATATTATGGAGACAGAAACACAGCCTCCAGCAACCCCAAAAGACGATATCTCAGTGGATGCTGTCAGCCCTGAGACACAAGAGAATGAACTGAGCATCACACCAAGTCCACATGTGAGTATGGATATATAGAACAGATTTCCTATTCCAAGCTTGGCTACCTATGATATCACAAGAAGGGTGTATTCCATTCAGTGCACCTTTTTATTCACACTATTTAATGTCTTTCTTGCCTGCACATATGCGGAGTTAAATAAAGCATCAGCAGGCTCAGATTCTGCTCTCCTGCATACAATTCCACAGAGTTCAATGGAAAATAACAGGAAAGGGGGAGACATTGTTTCCAGCAGCAAGGTTTATAGCTAAGACAAAATTCTATAGCTAAGAAGCAGTTTTCATTGTCCCCTGTTTTCAGTCATTCATAATGTTCTTAAACAAATTCTTTTTCAAGCCAAAGCCTTCGCTGCTTAGTGTCAGTCCAGTCATGAATATGCTTTGAACATTTGAGCTCTGTTTTAGTTCTGAGTGAAAGAAATCTAGTTTATTCTATATGCTTCCATTAAATTTTGACACTCAGAGACATGGAGCTCAGAAACAACTGAGGCTTGAAACCCCAAACTAGGCTTGTATCTGTGACAAGGTCCTGCACAAGAGGCTGCTAAAGAAATGTAAGTTGTCGTGGGGTGCAAGGCAAAATATTGTCATGGATCAAAAACTGGCTAGGAGACAGAGAACAAAGAGTTGAATTAGATGGTCAGTAGTCATCATGGCAAGACGTTAATGGTGGGGTTCCTCAAGGGTCTGTCCTAGATCCAGAGCTATTTAATATATTTCTTAATGATCTAGAAAGGGGAGCAAGTAGTGAGGTAACAAAATTTCTATTCTTGTTTTCTCTGTTATATAATGTATATTTGACTATATTAGAGTTCCTGTTGTTAAATGCATAGTATGCAGTACAGAGGA
Organism: Pelusios castaneus; assembly: GCA_007922175.1. Lineage (NCBI taxonomy): Eukaryota > Metazoa > Chordata > Testudines > Pelomedusidae > Pelusios > Pelusios castaneus. The sequence goes on from ML685954.1 coordinate 3,933,161, forward strand.
TGTGCAGTGTAGCCACATTAAAATTACTGGCAAGTCTTTAACCTTTGCACTTCCTGATTTAAAAATATAAATATATAGATATATTATTTCCCAACCTTAGCATTGATTTGATATTTGTTCACTGTAACACACCATGACCACCTATGTCACTGTAAGCATGATCAATATTTTTTTTTTGCATGTAATGTAAAATGTCTAGGGCAAGGAGAAAAATGTGTGTTCATCTGAGCTTTGAAATGATATGGAGAGTTGTTCAGGAATTCAGGAAAGCTGGTCTAGATTACCCAAGCTCCAGAGAATTATCTTGAGCTAACACTAGTGAGATTGAATGAAGGGACCTAGATAGGGCGACCAGATAGCAAGTGCGAAAAATTGGGACAGGAGGTGGGGGGGGGGTAATAGGCATCTATATAAGAATATTGGGACTATCCCCATAAAGTCAAGACATCTGGTCATCCTAGACCTAGAGGATGTCAGGATTGCATGGATAGAAGAAATAGAGAGGGACATCATCAGGTTGACTGGAGTAAATCCAAGGAAGGTTTTAAAAACAAGCAGAGGAATTTATTCATGCCATAAAATTGGCTTTTATTGTATGGTTTGACTAGAATCCAAGATGGCATCAAATAATTAATAATTAATAATCAATAGGATTGTAGCATTCAGTGACATTCAGAGTATGTCACTCCACTGCATGTGGTTAGATTAATTACAAAAGTGATAAGGCAGTCAATGCAGCATGGAAGAATTGAATGCCCTTTTCATTCTGCAAAGTGGGCATTGAGGCCTTGATTGGTTTTTAAGGAAAGTATGACTGATGTCACTGGAGGTCCATTGGAGGAAAGAGAAGAAACTGCAGCAATAAGTGGAACATTAGATGATATTGGACAAGATGAACACCGGGTGTCTGCAGAGCCTCAATGGGAGAGAGAGGGCCCTACTAGATTACCAAGCTCCACCAAGCTGGAGCAGGACATGCTGCAAATAGGTCAAGAGGAACAAGAGAATGACCAGAAAAATCTGAGGGACAAAGAGAAGGAGAGTTTAGCAGATCAGGAAAGCCTGAGCATAGAAGTAGGTGCCGAAATGAGCCAAGAAGAGAGAGGATCCCTAGAAGCACCAATTACTACCAGCTCAGCTCCTGCCGAGGAGGAGTCGTCACTAGTGTCCTCGGCCACCCCTGGCTTCTTGTTTGAAGAGGAAAAGCACATCAAAACACATCCAATTGTGAGTATTATACGAAGTATTATATGAAGCATGGCCTAGGGAATGGGATACTTCATGCTAGTGAAAAAGATCAGCTCATCACAGATGAGGTCATCTTTTAGCCTCAGGAGAGGCATAGTTTTGATTTTAAAGTTTATTTTTCTACTTCAAAGGAAAGTGCATTATTTGTAAGAGGTTGAAATCAATGTCAAAGATATTCTGCTGGCCTTTTGGTCTGTCAATAATCAGTATAAGTGGCATTTTCAGTCACTCTTCTACCTAGCAAAACGGCTTCAATGGGCCATAGGGCAACTTACCGTGAGAAGAGTTTTGCTCCAGAGTTCTTGACCACTTGTGGTGGTGTCAATGAAGCATACTGGGCTCTGCTTGGATCACAGATGCTATCTAAAAGTAAGAGATTATGTTTGAGTCTAATTCTGTCACTGCCTGGCATAAAGAAAGACAACAGAGTCTTGTGGCACTTTTAAAGACTAACAGATTTATTAATCGCATGAGCTTTCGTGGGAGAAAATCCCACTTCGTCAGACGTGTCTTTCTACAATAGACTAACACGGCTACCCCTTTGGAATTTGGCATAAAGAAGTAACTCTTTTCCTTACAGAGTTTGTCTTGGGCATTCGGTTACAATAGCGACCTCCCTGTTTACAGCCTCCTTGATGAAGAGCACAGGGTTATTCTCTACGTTGCCTCTCACACAGCTGTGATCCATGACATATTCAGAAACAGGCAATATCACCTGCAGGTACTGAGCCCCATTCGTAGAGAACCCTCTTCCCACAGGTATTGACCCCTCTCCATTATCTGCAGGTAGATAATGGTGTAGAACCCACAGACGGGGAAGTAGAAGACTCATATGCTCTGATTTAAAAAACATACCGATGACCTTTTTATCTCATCTACCCAGCATCAGCTGTGTTTTTGCTGTTCTGCCAGTCAAGAGAGCCTTAATGAGTCTTTGTTTTATCTTCGGCTGACTTGGCTCCTTCTTATACTTTGTTGTCATACACTCTTCGCACATTATGATCTAATGATACTTAACAGGGACATTTTATAAATTGTGTATGTGGTTACAGAGTGCTCTGCATGTTTTTTGGGCTCTGTATAAGTCATAATAATCCTGTTCATATACTTTATATTAGAACTATGAATTGTATCTGCATTGAGCTATAGCCTTCTCAAAGATTTTTATTATTCTGTTATGAATTATAAAACATTTATATAATACGGTACTTTACCTTCCACTTTATACATATAGAGAGGTCGTATTCTGCTTCCTGCCCTAGATTGCTTACAAGGAAAATAGACCAAGATAAGACACAGGGCAACAAGTTCAGGAGGAAGGGACGGAGAGGAGTAAAGAAGGGTGGAAGTGCTCCTAGATATAACGAGGGTTAGAAAGAGGAGAGAGAGGAGGACCTTGACAGATATGGACATGGAGACCATCTCAAGTGCAATGTGCAATTTAGTTAGTCCTTTGCTGAATTATGGCTTTAAATAAACTTTGTTCCTAGCTCTTTCAAAGCACATTTCTTATTTTGACTTTCTAGGGTCACTCTAATTCTATTTCTTGTCTATGCGTAAGTGAAGACAGGCGCTGGATTGCAACAGCTGACCAAGGACCTGATAGTCTAGTCATTGTGTGGGATGCCTGCTCAGGGTAAGTTCCTAGATATTCAGGAAATCCCTGTTCAGAGGTGTGCTGGGGGTGGGGAGCATGCTCCCCCGGCGCTGGCTGCTGTTGCAGGTGGCCAGAGCCCAGAAGCCATGCTGACCCCACCTCAGGTCTGCTGGCAGCCAAAGGCTCCTGCTGCAGAGGGAGCAAGTGTCCTCCTGGCCCCTCTCTGTCCTGGGTGCAACGAGGGAGCCACAGGGAGCAGAGCACATAAGGCCCCCCTTCCACCTGCATCTGCCCTTGTCATTCTAGCTCCCAGCTGCCCCCACCACCCGCAGAGTGGGGAACAGGTGGAAATGGGCTGACAGACACGCACACACCCCACAGGGTACTGCTGCGGCTGAGCAGGGGGGTCGGGGAGGGAGGCCCAAAAGAAAGTATTGACCCTTGGACGTTGGAGCCCCATGGTGCACCACGGCCCTTGTTTGAGAACCTTCTTTCTCCCCTGTAGCAAACACTCCAGATTGTTTAGGAGATGCCACATTCTCAGCATTCTGGGTAATCGCCAAGTAACCCCTCATGGCAGCATTAACAAAAATCAAATTAGAGACCCACAAAGCAAGAAACAGGGAAACTTTTTGAACCAATATAATGGTTATTAAGCAATTTCAACTTTTAGTTTAGACTAAGCTAATTACATAGCCCAAGACAGCAGGAAGAAAAAAGAGACTAAGCAGCAAAGGCACCCATCGTGGAGAAATGGCTTCAGATAGGTCCACGTGAGATAGGTCAGAACACCCCTCGGCCAAGATTTTCAAAAGTGGCTACCTAATATTAGGCCCCTAAGTCCACAATTGAGCGTCTAACTTTACTCCATCCATATTTAAAAAAATAATCTTGGCCCTATTTCTTGAATTCTGGGTGCTCTGAAGCATTGGCTATTAGAGATAAACCCCTCTCCCATGTTCTACCCCAATTGCCACTGTTGCAGCTCCCTCCAGAAAAGTCTTAATCAGACTATATTCCAGAAGCAGTAGTTACCCTGGAAACATCCGTGAAACCCTAGAAACATACAAACATCAATCAAAATAGTTCAGAAATGACAGTCTGATGAGCTGGTCACATATGAAGCTAACCAGAGCTCTGAAAGCAACACAGGACTCCAGATTTTTGTGGGGAGTGAGTAGGAATCTTACAGGGCAATACTTTAAAAAAAAAAAAAAAAAAAAAAAAAAGATGACTTAGCAGTGAGTAATTTCTGCTGCTTTAATGGTTCTAAAGAAACAAGACTCCCAATCTTGCTGGGTCTGGAATCTTATTTGCATTTGTTTATACCAGCTCAGGGTTGTTGGTTCTCTATTTTTGGCCTCCCTCCCCACAACCTCTTTATGGTGAAAGGGAGCTTCCAAAACGACAGACCACAGAATTTTCTGAAAAGGGTCAGGGGCGAATATGAGAGTTAAAACTAAGTCACATTCCACAGAGTTTTCACCGTAATTAGTGATGACGTTTGCACTGTTCTGCAGGATTCCTGTGCATACAATATTTGATAGTCATCCAGAAGATGGGGTTGGTGCCGTTGCTATTTCCCAAGATGCTAAGTATTTGGTAACAGTTGGTGCTGGCAAAGTACAGGTAAAAAATGTTTTCTCTGTTGCATCCTGTAGAGACTGAACCCTGCAAACTTGAACTCAGTGTAAACTGAGTCATGACATGGCTTTGCACAATCCGGATTAAGCAGAGCCCAAACTCTGTTGCTCCCCAGTTAAAAAATGTCTGACAGCAGCCTGACCATGCTGGATATTCATTTGTGACGTTGCCTACCAATCATATAATTAATTTTTAAAAATTCCATACTATCCCACAAGACTCTTCTGGGCTCAATTCTGCTCCCATGTTCTCACATGCAACCCCTCTGACTTTATTGGTTGCTGCGGTTTGAATGAACAGGGTTAGCTCACTGAGTTCAGCAGTGCTTAGAAAATCACATTGATGTTACTTTGCTTTCGCTTGTCTGCCAGAGAGTTTGCATTTGGAAGTGGACTTCACCTGAAGAGAAATCTCTGTTTAGTGTGGAATTGCATCCTGAATATGGTTACCAGGTGAGCGATTCTGACTGTAAAAGGGGCTCAGGAGAGCAGGAACAACCTGTTGTTAAACACAGTGGGCCTGATTTGCACGAAGGTCATTCCTGTACTTGGAGCAGGAACAGGGCTGGGTGGGAGACAAAGCTGTTGTTGCATTCCTGTATTCAGAGGCTGTGCAGCCCTCACTGTAGGTTAGAGCAGCCCCAGGGACACTGTAACTTACACTTGGTAGGTCCTGAGAATAGTAATAGTGCAGTGTGCTTCAACTATGCACCAACTGTGGTGATCTCTCAGCAGCAGGTGCAAATTAGAGCCCTGATGCCAGCTTTACCCCAGCCAGGGAGGCCTTTCTCATGGGGACGGGGGTCACACTCATGTCATGAGGTCCTTTGTACTCACTTTAAGTTCCCATTACACTGCCAGAGTGGCATAAGGAAACCTTAGTAAAACTGAGCACCAGACCCTACGTGTCAAATTCCCTGCGGATCAGCACAGTCCATTTATGAGAATGGCTGCTCTGAAGCACAGCAAGCTGCCGTTCCAGTGCATTAAAATGGAGTTGTGTAAATGTAATACAATGTCATTCACGCCTAGGGGAATAGTAGCCTAACTCTGACTTTTCAATTTCAGAACTACATTGTTTTTAATCCAGAAAATCACAAAGAACTAGTCAGCAACAGTAAAACTCAAGTGATATTTTATCAGTGGGTAAGTAGGCATAAGAGTCAATGTGATTTTGTAATTCTTGTTCCACAAGAATAAGACAATTCTGTGAAGGAAATGCTTTAATTACACCACTTCACTAGGTACAAGGGAAAAGCTGGACATGCCTGCTCTTGGAAGGGACAGAGACATACTGTGTTTTAGAGTGGCAGGATGGCCTAGTGGAAAGGGCACTGGATTGTAGCTCAGGAGTCCTGCTTTCTGTTACTGTTTCTGCCAGCTGTGGGACCTGGGCCAAATTACTTAACCTTTCTGTTTCCCCTCCAACTCTTTGTCTGTCTATTTACTGTAAGCTCTTCAGAGCAGTGGTCTTTTTATTATATGTTTGTACAGTGCCTAGCATACTGAGGCCCAATCTCAGATGTGGTGATCAAATGCTACTGTAATAATAAATAATAATGGAATGTTGGTGCCCAGATAACACCATGATGGGCACATTAGAGAGAGCCTCTTTTTTTGTAATCATTTAAATGAACATTTTTATGTCAAACTAGTTCTCTGTATTTCTCCTCAGGATAGTACCGGTTTGCAGTACTGTGCTCCTCATTTAACTGACAGAGTGAGTATTGTAGATGGACTCTTTTGCTTGGATGGATCTAGGCCGTTCTGCTTTTGTTTTTGTTTTTTTTTTGTCAGTGACAACCTGTCCTATTAAAAAAGCACCATAATTCTTGGTATGGCACTTTTGTGATTTATTGTGAAGTTACAGTTTGGACATTGGTAGATTGTGAGATGCCACATGGCTCTCGGGAACACTGTACTGCAGGGGACAGTCTGTGGTTGCTGGGAGATGAGGTCAGGATGTGACTCCCAGAAAGAGCTGCTCTTGTTGTATCTCCTGCTGCAGGACCTCCCTTGCCTCTGTTCAGTCCTGCCATAGGGTGGGGACACTCATTTCCTTATCTGGAGTCAGAATGCTGCTTCATACTGAGAGGCATGTGCTGCCAATAGCCAGATGAGATGGTGGTAATACATGGCAGCAAGAGAGAGCTTCATGTGTGCAGTCATTAGTTAAAGAGGGTTTGATGCCTCTCTCTCCGCCTGCAGTCTGGGTGGAAAGAGAGCATGGGAAAGACCCAAGGTCCAGTAGATGAGGGGAATGTTCCTTCTTCACCAGCAAAGTCCTTCCTCACTACCAGTATGTTGTTAGAACTGTGGATATTTGGGAGCAAATGCAGCTGTCACTCTGCAAGGCATGTTACTGCCTCTCTCTCTAGGCATTTGTTTGAAAACTGTTTCCTACAGTCAGATTTTTTTTCTCTCCTTTAGTTTCAATTGATTTCTGAAAATGTTGCCAGGGTAGGTTAGTTTGTACCTTACAGAGAATGCCATGCAGGGTCTTTCTGCTTCCTTTGCAGACTTTCAACAAGACAGTGGGACTCTTTACTCAGTCAGTTTTTCATTTTAGCAATTCACAAGCTCTCACCGCCACATCAGGAGGGAATTTGGTGGTGTGGGACTCTGTCTGCCCACCATCCATGCCTGCCAGCTTGTGTGTAAAACCACTGAATATGAAGGCTATTAAACTGATGCATGTGCAGAAAGATGCCCTCAGTGTGCTTACTGCATCTGACAGGTAATGGATAAAGTACTTTCCTGTTCTTGAGCTAATGTGAGCATTTAAAAAGCCAATGTGTGTGTGGCTGAAATGAAAAATTCAATGTTCGAACTGGTTTTTGTATTACTTGTTCTGCATATATTTATACTGAACCACATACAGACGTCTTCATGAAAGAAAATCTCCAATTCCAGTCACTGGTAGTTTGCCTAAGTAAGCAACAGGTTAAAAACTCAGTAAGGCCCTTGTTATATTTTAATGTATTCAGGATATTGAATTGGAATGAAAACAGTATTCCCCTGCAACATATAGAACCCAATTCTCCACTGTCTTGCACTTTCCACAGCTATTACAGCTCAGCAAAGCGTGTACAAAATTCTGTTGTGATAGTATTCTGCACCCATTTTGCACAAGCATCAGTGGTGGCCCAAGGTGTAAGGCAATGGCCAATTAGGTCACTAAGCACATTACAGGAACAGGGATGTCTGTTAGTTAGCGAGGCCAAATGATGGCGTGTGATCCAGTATAAAGGTTCTATTGGCTTGAGTTTGAGAGTCTCAATTACTCATTATTTAAACAGCAGAACCTTTTGCATCTCCATGCACTAGCATATGTTTTGTATATACAAAATTTTAAAGACATTTAAGCCTGGATTGCTTTTTGAGCCCAAGGGTGGGTTTTCTGATGCTCTGAGCAGTTATCTAACTGCTCTAGTGGGAGTTTTATTCGTAGAGAACAGAACTGGGCCAATATCGAACCCTTCTGAAAATCCACTTTAAATAATATTATAAGTAATATTTTCCATGTCCTTCCACATGCAAATCCAGATGACGTAATTAATAATATACTGGGTTCTGAACTTAAGGCCATAGAAAAGTTATTAATAATAAAATGCATATACAGTATTTTATGTACATCCAAGTGTTGCAGTTTTAAGATTCAATACCGTGCATATTTCTGGGGCTCGTCAAATTCCCTGCTGGTGTAAGAAGGAAAACTCCATTGACTTCAGATGAATTGTGTCAGCTTTCACTGGCAGCATACTTGGGCAAAATACTCCTTATTAGTGGAAAGCTCTGTAATGGGATAAGGCAGACGTTTATGTTGCCCCACAAGGTAAGGTACCCTACCTTAAAACCATCAGTGGTCTAAAATGAAAAGATACAGAAACTCATAATCCGCTGAATAGTAAATAGAGAGTTTTTACTTAAGAGACACTGCCCAAATTTGTGAAAGCTCCCTCCCTCCCGCCCCCCCCCCACTGATTCTACATTGTTTGCTAATTGCATGGGATCAGACAATTTTGGCTGTCAGATGAATTATATGAGCAGGTTCCCTACTTTAACCAGTAGAGGGAACTGATACACGCTGAGCAAAAATGGTCTGACAGAGTCCATCCAGTAGAGGGTAGAGGTGCACATATGGTACATATGGTGCAAGCCAATACGTAACAGCCCCTTCAGCATGGTATGTTACCGTGCTTTCCTTACATTGTACCTCAGTTATATCCCACATAGATCTCTTTCAATGTATGAATTCTTTAAAGATCCCTGCTTTAGATTTTCCTGTTGTGGCCAATAATTGTTTTAAATACAGCGAAAACAACGAGAGTCCTGTGGCACCTTAAAGACTAATAAATTTCTTTGGGCATAAGCTTTGTGGGTTCCAACCAATTTCGTCAGATGCATGGGTGGAGCCCATGAAAGCTTATGCCCGAAGAAATTTGTTAGTCTTTAATGTGCCACAGGACTCTCGTTGTTTTTGCTGTACACAGACTAACAAAGCTACCCCTCTGGATATTGTTTTAAATACACTTAGAAAATTATCAGATGAGATGCTGCATAGAAATAAAAGTCACAGCAGATGTTTTGCCAACTTTAAAATGTTTATCGGGAACCTATTCAGTGATACTATGAAGTACTGCTAGATGCAATAGTGTATCAACCATCTATGCATTCTATAAGGATTGCAAACTGGAAGTTAATACCTATCTGAAATAATTACATAGCACTTAATTGTTTACACTTTCTGTGCTGTCCAAACATCAACTGCCCTCACACTCATTAGGTGAGTTAAGCATAATTATTCTTGATTTACAGATGCAAGGACTGAAGCACAGCGAGGTTAAGCTGCTTGCCCAAGACTGCACATCAAGTTCATAGCAGAGTCAGAACTAGAACTTGGGAGTTTCGCTTTCTAGTCCATGCTTAGACTTCTAGACAATGCCACCAGGATACGTAATTTACATAAGACAGTGGCATTGTCTAGATGTGGTTTTTGTTACTATCTCACATGACCATCTCATAACAAACTAGGGAAATACAACCTAGATGGAGCTACTGGTTGGAAACCAGTTCCCAGAGAATAGTTATCAATGACTCATAGGCAAGCTGGAAGGGCATATTGAGTGGGATGCCGCGGGGATCACTTCTGGATCTGGTTCTGTTTAATATCTTCGCCAGTGATTTAGAGAATGGCATAGAGAGTACACTTATAAAGTTTGTTGATATGGGAGGGGTGCAAGTGCCTTGGAAGATAGAATTAAAATTCAAAATGATCTGGAGAAATGGTCTGAAGTAAACAGAATGAAATTCAATTAGGATAAATGCAAAGTACTCCACTTAGGAAAGAACGCTTAGTTGCACGCATACAAAATGGGAAATGACTGCCTAGGAAGGAGTAATGTGGAAAGAAATTGGGGGTCATAGTGGATCACAAACTAAATTTGAGTCAACACTGTAATACTATTGTGAAAAAAGCAAAAACCATCATTCTTGGATGTATTAGCAGGAGTGTGGTAAACAAGACACAAGAAGTAATTCTTTTGCTTTATTCCATGCTGATTAGACCTCAGCTAGAGTATTGTGTTCAGTTCTGGGTGCCACATTTCAGGAAAGTTCTGGACAAATTGGAGAAACTACAGAGGAGAGCAATAAAAATGATTAAAGGTCTAGAAAACATGACCTATGGGGGAAGATTAAACATTTGTTTAGTCTGGAGAAGAGAAGACTGATGGGGGACATGATAATAGTTTTCAAGTAATAAAAGATTGTTACAAGGAGGAGAGAGAAAATTGTTCTTGTTATCCTCTGAGAATAGAACAAGAAGTAGTGAGCTTAAATTGAAGCAAAGGCCGGTTAGGTTGAACATTAGGAAAAACTTCCTATCAGAGCAGTTAAGCACTGGAATAAATTGTGTGGGGAGGTTAATGAATCTCCATCATTGGAAATTTTTAAGAGCAGGTTGTACAGCTCTCCGGGGACTCTAGATAATGTGTGGTGCTGCCTTAAATGTGTGGGACTGGGACTAGAAGTCCTCTCAAGGGCTCTTCAAGTCCTACAATTCTATGTTGGTGGGGTCCTAGCTGGTTAGATTAAGCATGTGTTTAGCTGGTACTATACTATGACAGTGTCATTAGATATTAATTCTTTTTCTAAGTCATTGTGTCTACAGAGGGCCTGGGAGTCAAGACTTGTGTTCTGTTCTTGGTTATGTCATTGACACATTGTGTGAATTTGGGAAATGCACGTCATCTCTCTGAGCTTCAGTTTTCCATCTGTAAAATGGGGATGAAAGTGCCCCGCAGCAGCAATATGAGATGTAAGAGCCTGATTCTGATCTCACACTAGTTCTACACCAATGTAACTCCACAGATTACTCTTGATTTATACCAGTGTGAATTAGAGCAGGATCAGGCTTTGTGAAGCATATTCCTTCATAACAAGCCCTAGAGAAGTGCAGACCATTAGGGTTTGTCTAAACAACCACTTAGTTTTTGGCAAGCTGGGGTGTAAATCTATCCCACACAAGCCTGCGAAGCCCCAAATGTCTGTGTGGATCCTGATGCTGCAGACTAAAAGTTCTGTAATGTGCTTTGATATATTTGCTTTGAAACAGCAGTAGATCAGAATGCATCAGGAAACTCCTAGTGCGCAGCAGAAGGGTCCACACTGACACTTAGTGCACAGCACACGAGTGCAGGGTAGATTTACACACTTGCTTGCCACAAATGAAATATTTGTGTAGATTTGCTCGTTGCTCTGCTGGAGTTCTTTAACAGATGTTTTTTGATTAACCGATTCTTCTCCTTCCTTTCAGCTATTTTGTAACTTGTGATGTCAAAGGTCATATTAAATTCTATGACGGCCAGCTGCAGCTTGTGAACTGGTACAGCCACTTTAAACTGGGGCCCATCCAATCCATTTCTTTTTCAAAAAGCCCCCCCAGTTCTGCCAGCAAAGACTCCAACTACTCCAGTTCTTGTACTATAAATAGTCAACCGTTTATAGTCAGGTGAGAGTCCTGTGATCTAATTAACTGGTTAATAAGAAACTGTTGAAATGTTCAACTCGTAATCAACAGGTTTTCTTTGTTGTGCTTTGACTTTCCTAAATCTAGTTATGAAACTTGTGAGTGTGATATCGTCAGGGCACAGGATTCAGGTGTTAATATACATTATGATGGGTAGAGGCTGCCTATTGTACTGTCTTCTCTGCAGGAACGGAGGGCTGCATAGCTTCACATTGGTTCTCTTGATGCAGAATCAAACCACTCCATCACAGGCCAGGATCTGTGACCTCCTGCTAGTTCATTTTTTGCCTCCCTAGTTGCCTGCAGCCTGAGTGAGAGCTTTCTTATGCAGAGCTTTTGGACTTTTGGGGCAACATTTGGCAGTTTAAAATTTCACATGTTCTCCAGGGACCTGTGGGACATAGACAGACTCCGCTGTAAACTGGAGTTCTGCCCCAGGGAATAAGCTTCCCTTTTGATCTCCTCTGTCTGGCTGAGTCATTGCGGCCCTTTCCTGGCGCTGGCAGCCACTCTGGGAAGCAAGAGGTGGTGGAAAAGGGAAAGGCTAAAAGATGCTCCTGCTCTAAGGATTCCATCATAAAATGTATAGATGGATATCAAAGCTGGTAATCTTTGCAGCCCTTTTGCCTAACGAGGCATTCCAGCAGCCAGCCTCCTTTGGCTAGGCAGCGCCACAACCCTCCACCAACTATGAAATACCAACCACTGCCACGGGAGAAATGACTGAAAGGCTTTCCTGTCCTGCAGGGGAAACCAGAGCTTGCAATTGCTAGAGAGAGAAGGTGTGGTTTGAGCACAGGTCTGAGGCCCAGCTCTTTTTCAAACATCTCTCTCGGCCTTAGGCTAGCTAAGTAGTTCCTGATTCCACAAGGGATACCAGGATTGTCCGTGAGTGATTCCTGGAGCACAATGCAAGGTGGCAGAAATGAGTTCTGAGAAAGGATGTCAGGATTCAGTACTGCCTTTGAGTCCAGTCTCTCCGATTTCAGGATGGCTGGTAACCACGCCCTGCTAAGAATTTAGTAACACACAAGCCTGGTCAGTTGTTTGGTTTGCACACTATTGCTTAAGGATGTGCAGAAACTGACTTCCAACGACAGTAAAGGCATAGCTGACTGCGTGGACGAGCACCCATTCTTTCCACTGTTTTAGAGAGCAATCCTTTACTAAATTACTGATGAGAAATTAGTCTACTGTGCAACTGGGAGGGAAAAGAGCCCATCTGCCTGATTTATCAAACGGTTTCTATTTCTTCATTCTAAACAGAAATTTTATCCTTTCCACGTTGGACGCAACAGTGCTTCATGTTACAGCAGATGGGACAAAACTGGACAAATTAATGGAAGAGGCCAAGGAAGCTGTTAATGCCATTACTTGCCACCCTAGCCAACCTCTCATTGCCATAGGAAGTCACTGTGGCCTGCTAAAAGTGTGGGACTACATGCAGACAAAATACCTCACTAGCCGAATCTTTACTGGGGCCAGTATCCAGTGCCTCTCCTATGACTCTGACGGTATTTTTATTTTGATCTCACTGAACATTGAGCCTCAGGTTCCTGAGATAAGTGAACTGAAGAATCATTGTTCTCATTTTAGGTTCTTTTCTGGCTGCTGGTTTTACTGATGGAAGTGTTTACATCCTTGATTCTATTTCATTGGAGGGTGATTGTAAAGAGCTCAAGTACTCAAAAGGACCCATAACTCATATAAGCTTCTCTCACGATTCCCAGTATCTTGCAACCGCTGTAAGTTTTTCTCGTGATATCTGTATGTTCTCCGTGCAGCACCTTTTGGTGGGGCTGGGATGTATAGGCTGTCCCATGATATAATTTTGAAGGAGAGCAGGCAGGATCTTCTCCATTCAGGGTCCATCACCCTGGAAGGCCCCTCTCTTGGTGACAACTTCCAGAGGGATAGTCATGTTAATCTATTTCAGCAAAACAAACAAGGAGTTCTGTGCGGCAGTGATAAAGACAAAAAATGTATTAAGGCATAAAATTTTGCCCCACAAAAGCTTATGCCTTAATAAATTTGTTAGTCTTTATAAGTGCCACACAGGACTCTGTATTTGTTCTTCCTCTTTTAAAGCTGTTCTGCTTGGAGAGTGTAAAAATGGCACCTTCCTTCTTGGGAGACCTGCTCCGTGTGTCCGTAGAGCCATACCTGCTGATTTTAGTAACAAAAATAAGTTTTGACATCTCTTTACTCCTCTGACCCCTGCAGAACTAACTAAGGGAGAGAGATGGAGTGTGGTCTGTCTCATGTATCATCAAGTGAATTGTTCACTCATTTTCCTGTTGTAGTGCACAGATGTAACTGGCAGCATTTGAAGGTGATGAGGTTGCATTTGGAGGTGCAGAATCTTAATTACTGATGATGACACATTAGGAGGAAAGATCCCACATTGGCTCTTAGATCCCCTGGGTGCTGGAAGTTAAGAAAAACACATTTTTGTTTGTAACCTGATCACAGTTCTTCAGACTCACTGAGACCATCAATATGAGCTTCACAATGCCATTTTTACATTCCCTTTCCAAAGCAGAAACAGCCTGCAATACATCCGTGGGATTGGTCAGTGGATTCCTTTCAGACAAGGATGAAGATGTGTTTGTTTGTTGGTTTGATTCGGATCCTGTTTTCCAAATCAGATTCATTGTTGTCATTTTATTTACCTTGTTTTCTTTGTAGCTTACACAGCACATAGCTAGAAATGCATATAGGCCAGACTAATGAGCTAAGAATTGCTCTGAATTCCCCTGGCAACTGGGGGAATACAACAGAGGCACAGGCTGAAGATAAACTAAACTAAAATATCTGTATTGTCATTTTAGGATGAAAAATATTCAGTGACTGTTTACAAAAGAATTCTGAAAAATGGGGAAAGATCCTGGGAGCACCTGGCAGGGCTTCATTCACATTATAAACCAATTCGAAGTATAATATTTGGAGTCCTCCTAGACAGCAATGAACCACGGCTCCTAAGCCTGGGGGAGGACAGGCTGTTGGTAAGTCTGTTTAAAAGCTTGCATGGCAGTAGAGTTTACTGGTTAGAGCAGGTAACTCAACTTGCTGTTGGACCTTGGGTAAGTCACTTCAGATCCTCTAGGTCTCAGTTTACTCATCTTCAGCCTGAACATTTCCAGATGCCACTGATGGTGCTGGGTTTTTTCATGTATGAAATCCTGTGTGGTTTAGGCCCTGGCTGTCGGAGAAACACCTCTCCATCCCACCATTTGAGAACAGCTATCCTCCTGTCGCGTGCAGTCAGTGGATTTGTCCCTTTGCACATCTGGCACTGGTACCTGGGCGTTCTCAGTGAAGAGTCTTTGACTCTGTCATCTGCACTCTCCTTGCCAGGCAGAGACTCTAGAGCTTCAGGTTCATGTTGCAAGACCTATCTATTTACTCGGGGTGAAAAGCCTTCCCCTCATGCTCCATAGCAGTCGTCGTTAGGGCAGTGAAATTTCGGTAAGATTTATCCTCCGTCTGCAAGTCGCACAGCGACAGAGGGTGCAGAGCACCCCATCTATTGCTGCACCCTTCTCTCTGGGAGACAGTGACCTGTTAAAGCATGTAGCTCAGGCCTCCAGTGCCTACTCTGCAGGAACACTGCCCCTGTGATACCCTTCCACCGGCTCCCCACAGCCCTGTCCCCAGTTCGACTGCAGTCAGGGTCCTCCGCAGCCAGGGGATTTGCACCGCCAGCTTTGACTGAGGGTTCAGCATGTTAGCGGGGAGCTGGGTTGCTTTTACTGCGAAGCTCTTGTTGTGTTCCCCGTAATTGACATTGCCTCAGCTCAGTTACAACAGATGGGATTTTCAATAATTATGGATACCTGAGCAGAGATTGCAACAGTAACATTTTTTAAACTGAACCCCCCCCCCAAAACCCTCACCTACCATGCAGGGTTGTTGGGGATGTGAATTCGTGACCATCAGATCACTAGTGTAAAGCAAAAGGTGGTAGGGAGCAGCAGATTACCATGAATGGTGACCTTGTTTATTGTCTTCTGTTCAGGTGGAGTATGATCTAGGCAGCAGTAGAAAAGAGCACCTGGCAGTCCTGCGAAGAGACCGCATTGAACAGAGCGCAGTTCCAATGTGTTTGGCCTGGTACCCCCCTTTAACTCCAGAAGCTTTTATTCTCACAGCCAATAATCAGTACAAAATGAAGCTTTATAATGCTACGACTAGAATGTGCAGGTAACGGGGAAACTCAAACCCTGATTTATTTTCATAGGGAGTCTTGCTCCTCTTCCCCCCAATCTTCTCTCTGTGTGCGCTCAAGATCAGTGGAGATTACTGAAGTATGGCCTACGGGACTTGCACACACCGAGTCAGAGCTGGGAATGGAAGCCCACAGTCCTGGGTGCCTGGGCTCTGTTCAAATCACTGCCCCCCAAATTATTTATTAAAAGAGAGGGGCAAGTGTGACTCTCATGGAGTTCTTTCTTGCATCGATGCATTGATTTCATTTATAAAGCTGCACGGGTTACAAGGCTGTTGTATCCCTGCTTCCACTGTGCTAGCTACCAAAATATCTGCTCAGAAGGGTCTCCCTAGCTACAACAGGAACTTCCCTTCGCCAGCAAAGCTACCTAGCAGACTTTAAACTCACATGGGCCCCTATTGGTCTTTAGATAAAGAAAATACGAATGTAAAGCCAGCATCTAGTCCGGCCCATGTTCTTTCTTTGCTCTCCAAGCCAGACTGATGGGATCAGCCTTTCTTTTCTGCCTCATCCCACTACAGCTGCCCAAATATCCTTTTAGCAGAAGCTGAAACAGCCCAGGTTCTGATTGGAGCATGTCAGATACCCGTAGCTAGGTTTTGCTGGATGGATGTAACTGAGGGAAGGCTTCCTCTCTTGGTTTCCCCCTTAAAAGTTTCCTGTGGGAATGTCTGATCGCTGTGTAAACTATTTGGAATGGAATGGAAGCCAGTGGTCTCACAGTAACCATCCTTTGAGGATGTTCGTGACTGAATTAATCACAGTGTTTGCAGAGATGATCCAGGAAAGTGGTTCTTTAAAAGCTCCTTTTGTTGCAGGCTTGCCTTGAATGTTAACCCTCTGAGATTTATTTAATGATGTGTAACTGTTGTCAGAGCCTAAAAAGCTGGATGTGTTGGAAGCGGAGCAGTTTGGTTCTTCAACCAAAAGTGCAAAGTTCCCAGGGGAAGCCAATATTTTATCTGGTGGGAGTCTGGCAGTTTCAGCAAATGCCAACAACTGAATGGGCCATGGAGACGAAACTCTCCTCTTGCTCCCACAGGTGGCCCCTCCAAGAAGAGACACAGGGCAGTTGTGTCTTCCAGAGCTGTAATCTTGACTACTTTTCACAGCACTAAATTCACACTCCTACACACACGCGCGTGTGAAATTCTATACTTATATATAGTGACATTCTTGTGAAAAAATGGATACGATCCACAGAATAAATGAAAATGTTTCTTTCCTTTAGAAAGACCCTTCTGGGGCCCACGTATGGGTCCCCCCTTGAGAAGATACAAATCCTTCCAGCAGCAAATACTGAGGATCCACAGAACCGATATCTGGCCTATATTACTAAAGACAAGGTAGAGTCCCTAAATGATTATGTCAGAGATGCTTTTTGAATGATTCTGCATAACACTGCAAACAACTATAACATATAGTTCCTATATGCTATAAGGGAGAAAAGCGCTATATATTTAAGAGAGGTGGTATCACCTAGTGGATGGAAAACTGGACTAGAACTAGGGAGATCTACGTTCTATCTCTGGCTCTGCCATAGCTTTGCTGGGAACCTTGGGCAAGTCACTTCCCAGCTCTGTGCCTTAATTTTCCCATCAGTAAGATGGGACTAATGATAGTGCTCTCCATTGAAAAGCACTTTGCGCTCTACTTATGAAAAGTGCTAGACAAGAGCTAGATGTTATTCTGTTTACTATTATAGTATTTATTTGAAAAAAACAAGGAGTCTTGTGGCACTTTTAAAGACTAACAAATTAATGTATTTATCACATGAGGTTTTGTGGGAGAAAATCCCACTTTGTCATATGCTTGAAAATGGAAAATTTACAGTATGGGAGGGAAAAATAAATCTAGTGAAGTGTGAGTGACAGGAAAAATGTTTCTGTTGTGTTCCGCACCATATCCTCTACATGTGTGTGCATATGGTGAAATCTACCCTCAGCAACTACGGAGTATGTGAGAAAAATTCCATCTTTGGAATACTTTAAAGTGCTTGCTTAGGACAAAGATTTGCCTGTTGGAAATGCAGGTCCTTAACAGAGGTTTCCCCATAGTCAAAGTCATGGAAGGTGCTGGGTATCAGGTAATCTAGTCCTCAATGCACTCAGCCAGCTAAGTAAGAAAGCAAGGGGAGAGAGAGTGGAGCTCTGCAGTCTGAGGAGCAGGGGAATTAGGGGTATGAAATGAGAGATGTGGGTCTGGGTGAGACCAAAGGATGGGAATTGGAAGCAGGCAGAGCAGAGATTGGGAGGTAGGAAATGCAGAGAAGAATTGCTTAGCTTTTCTATTGCATTTCACTGGGAGTCAGCTGAACTGTTTGCACAGTGGTCACCATTTACAAAATTCAGAGTTCCCCCAAGGGTACCACAGTATTCTCTGTGCTTTGAATAGGCAATAGTTATGGTATTGAATTGTGCCACCATGTGTAAATATTACCTGTGCCACAGGACATCTTGTTTGTTTTGGTGAAGAAGGAGTTAATCTCAGCTCAGTATCCACCACCTGCACACAGGTACTGAGGGGAGGAGCTATAAAAGTTGATCTTGGCAGACAGCTGGGTGAAAAGGCCTTTGGGATAGGCTGGCTTCAAGCCCAGAGGTTACAGAGCTGGGCTGAACTTGAAACTGGGAGTTTGCTGTTTCCTTTTCTGTTTGTGTTCTGAGGTGGGTTTTTTGTTTGCTTGTTTGATATACATGCTTTCCTTAGAGGAAAGACCCTACCATCTGTGGATGTGTTTTCTGCCAGTTTATGCTGATCTCTCTGGGTGGAAGTGGGGGCCGGAGTAGAATAACACATCAGTGACTTAACAAATACCCCAAACCTGCTTCTTAGATGCAGCAAGGGCGCATGCTCAGATATTCAGTGAGCAAATATAACACCAATGAAGCCATTGGATGCTTCCTGGTTTCACGCAGGTCTGAATTCAGCCCTGGGGGATTCACCTGTGCTTTGGTATGCAGTTAAGGCTCTTTATAATCTCGAAAGAGCCATGTGTGCTATTCCTTCCTCGGTAGCAGATTTGGGTTTCCAGGGACAAATTCTATCATGATAGGAGCACCTGCAACCCATTTACATATATGGAGGCAGTGTGATTACATCTGGAGCCACAATGTGACCTCCACGTTCACAAAGTATGGGTTGTGTTGTCAGAGGCTCCCGGTGTGGTGCTCTGCTCTCTCCAATGTTAATATCACTCGGCTGCGTGCGTGTGTTCCCTGTAAGCGCTGCCCCAGCTCCTGCAGATAGCTGAGACAGCAGACCCGAAGAGAACCCCCAATAACCACAGAGTCTAGTAAGGTACGAAGGCACGTCGACCAGGTTTATTGTCACGGTGGATCTGTAGGAAGGCTGCCATTAGATTTGGTGCTGCTAGTGACTCCCAGATTCACACACTGGTGAAACAATGTAGTAAAACTCTGGATTTACATATTGATGGACCTTTCCTTAGTCAACCCTTTAGTCCACATTGGGGTACTCCTGGGGTAAATTTTGCTGCATTTTCATGAGCATGGAGGTCTCTATGGACTGCAGAACTGTTGCATTTCCAGTACACGAGGAAGGACAGGAGTTGGGGGCCCCATACAGAAGATGCAGATTCAGGGGACAGCTCCATGAGTGGTTTCAGGAGCTGCAGCCTCAATGCTGTAGGCATAGCTACAGATCAGACTGAGTCTGGATTCCCATCACTACAGACCCTCCATAGTGGGCAGCCCAGGCTCCTAGCCTGCCCTCTGGGGGCAGAATTTACCCCTCTGTGTCAGATACGTCATAGAGTCATGGAGTTTAAGGCTAGAAGGACCCACAAGATTTTATCATCTGACCTCCTGCATGCCACAGGCACCAACACCACCTAATAATAAAAGAGCTGAATTGTATAAAAGTGTCAATCATCCTAGAGCAGAACTTCTTAAACTGTGGGTCGAGCCCCCAAATTGGGTCGTGTTGCCAAGGCTGGTGTTAGACTTGCTGGGGTCAGAGGTTGAAGCTTGAGGACTTCAGCTCTTATTGGCAGGCCTTAGTTTACGGCCCCCTCGCTGGAGCCCTCGGAATTTGGCCCCCGCGCACCATCTAGGGCAGTGGGGCTGGGGCTTTGGTTCCTTGTCCAGGGTGATGGGGCTTGGGTTGAGGCTTCAGTCCCTCCTCCCAGGGTCATGTAGTAATTTTTGTTGTCCGAAGGGGGTGGTGGTGTAATGATGTTTGAGAACCACTGTCACAGACTTACTCTTTTTCTTGGTAGGTTGGCCTGCAGATTTTGCCCATTGACGGTAACCCCCACAAGTCCTCAGCTTTCATTTGCCACCCAGGAGGTGTCACCAACCTTGCTAGTTCCTATGATGGATGCTATGTCTTTACAGCAGGGGGTAACGACGGCACTGTGATGAAATGGGAAATTAATTTAAAGTGAGTAGACACCAGGGAGAAGAAGAGCATGTTGTTCTCGTCAATGGTGGTGCCCTATCCCTTTACACAGCTAAGACCAACACAGCTAAAGCATATTGTCTACTGGCAACGAACATACACCTATATATAGGGACTTCCATCCCAAAGGATCCCATTCCGCTTCAGAGAGGCTTCATATTGAGGCCCCTAAAACTTATTCAGACTACAGGCAATAGTAGCGGTAACTTGGTGCATGTGTAACTCCACTACCATCCTCTGCCACACTGACTCCTGCCTTTCAGCAGATTCAACTTAGTTTAAAATGTTGCTTGCTCCAGTGTTGGTTTGCTAGAAGGGTAAAGTTAAAACAGAGAGGGCTAGGTCTTCAGACACGCTCCATGGAGCCAGATTTTCAAAAAGGGCCTTGTTCCCCTTTTGGCACCTAACTAAGTTGGGCAGATTTTCAAAGGTGTTCTCAAGGGACCCACTCTTCTGAGAATCTGGTCCCAATTGTCCAGGTACCCATCAAGTCATCCACAAGGATTGGCAATGGAACCCACAATTTCCTCTTCCTCCTCCAATGTATAATTAAGGCTCCCTATTTTTGACTGAGCTCTTAGAATCCTGGTATTCCTTGGATTCTGCACTGCCAATCAAGGGCCGGATCCTGTGAGGCCCTGAACACACTTATGTCACATGGAACTCAATGGGAGTTAAGGGTGCTCAATAATGCCCCCAGTGAATGAAAAGAGAGATGTGCGCTAATGGACTGAGCACAGGAGTGGGAACCGAGAACTCATGACTACTAACCCTGCTTTGGACAGGAGCATTGGAATATCCCCTCTCCTCTCAGTGCCTTGGTTTCCTCGTCTGTGAAAAGGGGATCATCATTAATACATTAGTGTTTTTAAAGTGCTTTGAATATGAAAGGAGCTATGTAAGTGCTAAGTAATATATAAAAAATAGGCTTTTAAGATCCCTGCCTGATGGGCCACAGACGGGTTTACTTTTAGAGCGAAGCAGTGGAGATTGGGAGATTTGGGAGGGGAAGGGGGCATATGGGAGCATCTGTTCTTTATGAAATCTGAAGGATGAAAAAAAAAATGGAGAAGCGCTGGTATAGACTGTCCAGCTTCTAAATGGGGTGGGCTGATATTGCCCAGGCAATCCCCAGGGTATTTGCAGAATAGATTGAAGACCAACAACTCCAATGTGTTGCTCATATGAGTAGACCAACTGCAGTAACTGCCAGTTTTGTGCTGTTCCTGTCTGCAAGCTTTGAACTTTCCTTTGTCAGCTCCCGACCAAGGAGCTGTGCCAAAACTACACTGGTCCTGAGGGGTCACCCTCTCCAAAAGCCATTGTTTACAGCCCTTGGTAAAGATACCGAAATGAGAGGCCATGTTTGTTGCCTTTAATGTCAGGGCCGTTGGTTTTAATGTGAGCTCAAGGTGGGGTGATGCTCTTGGATGCCACGCTGCCAAGCATGCTGTGAATGCCTAGATGCAACATCAAAATGAAGCAAGCAACAGCAAATGACCAGAAACCAGCCTCTTCAGTAGTGTAACTTCATGTTTGAGAAAGGAGATAAAGCGTACTCACTGTCAGATCTAGAACTGAAAGATAGGTTAGCTGTCTAGCTGTCTGCCGTAGGGTTTTCCATAGTATCTGTCACCATCGTATGTAAGAGGAGAAGTCATCCTCTCTTTGATTTTTGCTAACTCATCCCTGCTGGGGCTGGCTTTGAGGCTATGTCTACACTGGCAAGTTAGTTCGAATTAAGGAGGCTTAACTCGAACTAACTAAAGCCACGGCTACACTAGGCTTTCATTAGTTTGAATTAAGGGCTTCCTTAATTCAAACTAATAAATTCTAATATGCTATTCGAACTAAGGGTTAATTCGAACTAGTTAGGTCGAATTAACCAGTGTGGCCGTGTTAGTTTGAACTAATTGCTTAGTTCGAACTAATCGGCCCATTGAACTCAATGCAATTCGCTAATGAATGGCACTTGCTTAGTTTGAACTAAATTTTTCTAGTTCGAATTAAGTTAATTTGAACTCACTAAAATTAGTTCGAATTACTTAGTTCGAATTAACTAATTCGAACTAACTTTAGTAAGTGTAGACGTAGCCTAAGATATTACTGAAGAACCCATTTTTGCCCTTTGGAGTGCAATGAATTGTATGAATAAAAAAGAAGGACCTTCCCCGCCCCCAAGCTAAGGCTTTCTTCCTAAAACAAGCTCACTCTGCAAAGGGTTCAGTTGAGCAGAGCTCCTCTGGCAGATTCCCTAGTATAGCCAGACAGATGCACAGCAGTGAGGGCCCGGAGCTAACTAAACACAGAGCTGCCAGAGCAAATGAAGGCTTGGTGGGAACGCGGTGGTTTTATGTATTTTCTTTATTCATTTCATGTGGCTCAATCAGTTGGGGGTCAGACCAGGCAACATTTTAAGGACGGCAATGGAATGTAAATGACCCTTTAAAATGGTTGGCCAGGGTCCAGGCATCATTGACTTTTGATGTCATTTACTTTTGGAGCAAGGCTCTTTATGAGCTAATTATCACTTTGCTGCTGCTTCTGGTATCTTCTGCATCTCCACTATGTTTAATACCCAGATAACTTCATTATAAAAAAGCATAAAATTTGCAGATAGCGCAGTGGAGAACGGCTCGCCAAAAGTGCAGCTCAAAACGGATGTCGTACTGCTCGCGAGTGTCCAGGGATGTTACTGATCTTATTGCAGTACTAGGTTATTGACACGTCTTGGGCTGTTCCATCAGGGGAGCTGTTGTTTTTCTGCAGCCTTACTAACGTAAGTGGCTCTTTTGTCTCTAACTGCCTCTGAAACTAAAATGTAGACCACAAATGACGGAGCTCAAGTGACATTTCTATATGTCTGTTGGATCTAGGACATTGTCTTTCACTGTGAACAACAGAACACGTCAATAGCAGAGTCTAATATCTCATTGGAAGGCGTGTGGGAAATCATTAGTGCCTGGGAATTAGTCGTTACAGTTGGATTGTTCTATTGCAGGCTCTCAACACTGGCCCTTTACCTGTTCAAAGTGCTGGCCTGACTAAGCTAACTAATCCCCACAATACCCCTGTGAAGGAATACACTTTCTAGGTGGGGAAACTGAGACACAGAAAAGATAAATATCACACACACAGTACACACCGAGTCAGTGGTAAAACCAGGATCTCCTGGTTCCCAGCCCTGTGTTTACTCCACTGGCCCAGAAGCATAGGCCGTAATAACTACCTATCGTACTGAGCCATTGTATGGAAAACACTGGGAGATCCTGGGATGGAAAGTGCCATAGAAGTGCTGATTGTTAATAAAGTAACATAAGGTTCAGTTCAGAACTGTACATTTCCCTGTTTATTCTGAGTCTTAGGTGGATTTATTTATTTATTAAGTGTCTGTCTATGTATCTGGCAGCAAAGAGCTGAAAGGGAAACAAGACACGTTTCTTTACATGAGCCCTTTCTGAGCTATCTTTTATTATTGCCACAGTGCTTTGGAGGCCGCTGTTTCTCTGGGTGGTGAAGATCTGATCCCATTCTACAATCTATTGGATGGCGGGAGAGATGGTGAATTCTTCAGGGTAATCATAGTCACAGTAAACATTGTGTGGTTACATCCCGTTAAGATTTTAGAATTAATTTATACTGGTCTGACAAACTTGGGGGGGGGTGCCTCCAAATCTGCTTTAATAATAATTTCATCAATGTACCTGTTAGTACAGCTTCTTCCGTGCAGGACGAGAAACTGAAGTTTGTTGTACTTCATTTGATTTCTCTCAGGAACTGGAGGACTATTTTTATTATGCACAGCTGCACAGTCAGGGAATTGATACAATGGAGACCAGACAGGTGTCAACACATATTCCCTTGGAGGAAATTCCATTTGTAATGAGAGCAATGGGGTTTTATCCATCAGAGGAAAAGGTTTGTGGCTTTTTTTATCAAAGAGAATGATTCTGTTTATGGTGCAAGCTATTGGCCAATTTCCGATCTCGGTCACAATGGATGCATCTGGAATAAATCCGTGAATTTTAAATGTGTTTAGTCCAGATCTATATTAGTGTAAATTTGATCAGAATCTGGCTTTGTATCTTTTAAAACAATATGTATGAGACACAGTAAAGATTAATTACCACTAGGGTACAGGGTTGCTCTGGGGCTTGGTGAAAGGAACTTTTCATCCTTAGGTTGGATGGACAAATATAGTCCAGGTCAGTATCTGGTAGCGTTTGAGGACCTCAATCCAGTTTCCAGAGAGTAAGTGCCCACAGCATAAAAATCACACCCATGGCACCTCAAAGAGAGACTGGTTGCCTCAGAAGAGAAACTGAAAGCATGAAGAGTGGATTCTCCTTTCACCTTATACGGGGGTCCTTCCAGGGCAAATTGAAACCCATCATAAATTTCCTCTGCTTGTGGTGTTATATACAAATGGGGCGTCAGAACTTTCAGTTCTGTGTAATGCCTCTTCCATACGCTATAAAGCCTCTTCATCTCCTTCCTTCTGTGCCTTATAGTGATTATGAGAATGATCTTACATGGAGAGAGCACCTTTCACCCCCAGGGACCGACATCCTTCAGTAGCTCATTAAATGTTTGACTTCAAGTCCCATGAAAATCTCTCAAATTTTTATTTGTCATGTCACAGCAATGGAGGGGTTTGGGGTTTTTTTTTGTGTTTGTTTTTGTTTTTAATAAAAATAACTTCTCAGGAGTTTTAAGCTTCAAAAATTCTGGCTTCTGCACTATAGTTAGATAAATCTCTTAGTAAGGTTGATCATGCATCTTATCCTAGTGTAATGGTATTTCTGAGGCAGTTTGTATTTTACACATACTTAATTGATAGTCCTGGAATCTGGCAGAAAGGAAATTAAGGCACCTGGAACAGATTTACTGACCCTGTTGCCAGGACCTGTAAATTACATCACTCAGGGCCAGCCTTATGCTTTCATCCAGTGGCAGTGATGTCGCTGCTTTATTCTCTCAGACTTTCTGTCAGGGAATGAACTTCCATTTCTGCTGGGGCTCCATCAGAAACCCAGTGGAAGCTGTACTGAGTCAGTGCCACTCAACCAGCCCTGCAGCACTCTCTCCCTGAGGATCCAGCAGAAGGGAAGTTGTGGCCACTTTTCACCAATGCAACCTTCCCCCAGCAGACTTTCCTGGGGACTCCTGGAACTGGCAGAAGGTGGTCTAATCTTAGGCTGAGCTGACGCAGAATCTTGCTTTGGTACTATAATTTTATACAGGGTTAGATATTTTCCTTGGCTCATTATGTTACTACCTATTGCTGCTGGGGAAGAAGAGAATGTATTCCTCTTGTACACAGTTGCTAAAGGAGCATGGGGAATGTCTCCTGAGAAATAATCTGTAAGAAATCAGAGGACAGCATTTCAGTCAAGGAAATAGAGGTGCTGAACCATTTTGAAATTAGACAACCTATGATCTGCTTCACAAAGCAGGTGGGACAGTATTAATTTGCAGAATAGCAGTTCTTCTTTCTCCAGAGCATTTATTAAAAAAGGGGGAGGGAAAAACATCATGGACCCACTAATGAGAGCTCTTGAGATTTGGAGTTTTTCTTCTGTAGTTCACTAGGATGGGTATAAAACACAGTCCCAGATCAACTAGCGCTGAGTGAAAGGTTCTGTTCTTGCCCTGCATGGCATTTACCAAGGGGGAAGGGGGTGCGGTGGATATAAATCCATGATTTCCATCTTCCCTGAGCACCATTCAGTGGAAAAACTTGTGACATGAGGACAAAGGACAAGGGCTGAAAGCAAAATCTTCCCCAGGGAGGCTTTGCATTGGTTTGCCTTCCTGGGGAGCAGAATGCTTGGTACGTCTTGGCTCTGGGAATTCTCCCAACATTTAGCTCCATTTGTAACTGTAAGGAGGCGACCTCTTTAAACACGAGCACATGGAAGGCATGGAACAGAACCTGCCTTTCAAATAAACATCTGCAAGGCTGCATGCCGCTCTGACTCACAGCAGCAGGCTTCAGGAAGGCTGTTTATCTGCTAGTGACAAAGATGAGCAGACACACCTGACTGCCCAATAGGAGGACTATTGTAGGAGTGATATACAGGGCAGGTTGTAGGACCCTTGAAGCGAAGTCCAGTCTTCTGCAGGTGCAGAGGGGCTGGGGAAAAAGAAGAGAATTTTGAAAGCTTATTCATGACATGCATACCATGTAGCCAGTTGTGTGGGGACTTCCTACACATTGGTTTGTAGCAGGGTGGAGTCACCATTTTGTGGACTGGCTGCTCGTTATCCTGAATGGAAACACAGCAGCAATGAGGGTTGTTGCAGATGCAGCCACAGAATTGCTCTGCCTTTTCTGCTTGGCTCGTGGGGGAATCATTCCTTCCCACTCTCATGTCAGTTGTCGGGTACATCTCAGAACAAAAGATATCCCCAGTACAGTAGAAGGTATGAAACCTCCATTCCTGAGGTGTCTCGTAAGTGAACAAAACGCTAATGTGGTTCTTTCAAAAGTTTACAACTGAAGACTTGCTTAGTAAGCTTCAAAGCTGTATTATGCAGAAGAAAAACACTGTACTACATTTGCTTCTTTTTGGGTCTGGTCTCCGCTGTTGCCTGATTGCATACTTCTGGTTCCAGATGAGATCTATGGTTGCCTGGTCAGTTTGTAACTCAGGTGTTCCTAACTCTGAGATTGTAATGTATATTACATGCCAGGCAAAACGCTTCTCTGAGAATAACAGAAAGACCCCAGTGTATTGCAGGAATTGTACTACTGGGGTTGATGTAATTCTGATTGTAGTAAACAACTTCTTTAAAGAGACACGATCGGATCAAGTAATGTGAAGCTAGATTCTAATCACAGTCATACTAGTGTGAATCCACTTTCTCCAATAGAATTATTCTGGATTTATATCTGCATCCCTGAGATCAGAAATTGGCCCAATGCTTTTAGAGAAACCCACACTGTATAAGTATCTTTTGTCTCGACAGATTGAAGACATACTAAATGAAGTCAAATTTAGTGAGTATGTTGAGACTGGAAAGCAAGTTACAAATATCAATTTAGGGGATTTTATCAAACTTTACATAAATCATCGACCAGCATTTGGCCTGTCAATGAAAGAAATACAAAATGCCTTCCAAGTTCTTGGTTATGCTACTGAGACTGGAGAAACCATTATTAACAGAGAAGACTTATTGCAACAACTTCAATGCAGAGGTGAGCATTCATCTAACATCAGCTTTATGTTTGCTTGTTCTGTCCTCCATTTCAAAAAGAATCTATTGCAGTGACATTATCTGGAGACATGTCCCAAGTTCTGTTAGGGGCATGTTACCTCATCTGTCTTAGAATTTTAAATGAAATAACCACATATATTGTCTCAGTTGTGTTGTATCCTCCTATTTGGAAATAGCTGCACACTCCAAGTATTCCATCTGCTTTCTGAGGAGTCTAGGCCTTGGAAAATCTTATAATGCCATTATATACATTGATGGTGTGCTCTCACCAGGAACACTATATTCAGTTCAACTCACACAATCGCCAAAAAAGTAGTAGTAGAAATTGAAGAGAGTTCTGAAATGAGTGATGAAAATTATTAGAGGTCTGGAATGACTTCATTATGAGGAAAGATTGAAAAGATTGGGATTGTTTAGTTTAGAGATGAGATGAATGAGAGGGAATGTGATAAAAATATCCAAAATCATTAATGACATTGGCACAGAGAAAGTAAATTGGGTACTTCTATATTCCCTCTCTTATTGTAAGAACAAAACAGCATTAAATTCGTCTGAAAGACAGCAAATTTAAAATGGATATGAGGAAGCAATGTTTTATCAACCTGTAGAACTCATTGCCATATGGTATCATTGAGGCTAAGAGCTTAACAGGAGATTAAAAAGCATTAGACACTTATATGGATAAGAACATCCATAGATACCTGCCATAGGATAAAACGTTTAAAAAAGGCATATAAATCCTTATGCTTCAGGACATAAGCCACTGATGCAGGTTAGCAGTAAAACGCCTATGTGCAGGCTGTTCTGTAATAATCCACTAAACATTTTCTTGCCCCTACCTTTGAATCACTGTGGTACTGGCCCCTGTCACAGAGGTAGGACACTGGTTTATGTAGACCACTGATTTGCTCACTTCTGGGAATTCCTATGAAAAGAAATAGAGGGAAAACTGCTGAAAGTGCGACTTGGCCCAACAAGCCAGCTGCAGTAGCCTTCCTCCTGCCTACAAATGTAATTTATATGCCAAAAACTCATGTGGTACACAAGAACACATCTCTCTGGGATCAATTTCTTGCACTGGAATCCTGGGAGATGCTGGCTACACCATGCAGGAAGCCAGTCATCTTTTCAATCCATCCTATTTTGTCCTGATGCCATTCTTGCTAGAAATTTTGTGCTAAGTTTGTGTTACTGACGCTGTAAAAAACCTCAGAGATTGTGTTCTTGCTTTCTGTGTGCAGGGGAGCATATGACAGAGGAGGAGCTGGCAGAGTGTTTTACTACCCTGTTGGGCAGGAATCCAGAGGGTGGAAGATCTGAACTGGGTACCTATGATCCCTCAGGTACAGGATTAATGTTCTAGAAAACACAGAAATAGGATTACTTCAATTCCTTTAATATAATAATTAAACTGCAAATCCTGTTAACCTTGTTACTCCAACAGCTGTTAAACATGTTCATCAGGGATTGCAAAATATAGTCACAGGGCCAAATGCTGTCCTTGGTCCATGCACTTAACTTCCATTGCATATTGAAACCCATATATATTTAAATGGGCAATGAAATGGAAGTGTCCCTGACTGCATTATATTAGTGTTTTGCTGTCTAGGAATGGAAACTGGAGATGTTTGCTGGAGAGCTGAGTCACTGCTGTGATCCCACAGACAAAGAAGAATCCTGTGATATACAAATTCTTTTCAGTTTCATCCATGCAAGGTTGTCCATTATAATTGGAACCCCTGACTTCTGCCACATTCATGCAGTTCCTGAAACAAGTGTCCCAATCCATAAGTGTCTACAATGCCATGCACATGGGATTTTCATGACTGATGTATGCCTATTGAAGGTGCATCTCTCGAAGGGAACAGTTTAGTGGTGTAAACCCCAGGTTTGGAACATGTAGATTTGTTGGTACCCTAGATTAGTGGTTTTCAAACTTTTTGGGGGGAGGGGGATGACTCAGTTGAAAAAATAATTTATGCCTGCAACCCAACAATTACATCTTTGAGCAATGCATTCCAGTCTTGAGTAGTGGTTAAAGTATAATTTGACGGGCCCCGGAATCCTCCTAATCTCTGGGCCCCCTTCCCGTATTGTCTGGGCCCCCTTCATGCATGTGTGGGCCCCAGCCCAGGTAGACATTTGCAACCACTTCTCAGTACCACATGCATCGGTTATCGCTCCATAAAATTATTTATAATTTTATATGGTGTTTATGTCTAAAGCAATTATTGCCACAAACTAGCAAACACTGCATAACACAATAAGTATTGTGATTAACAACGGTGGGGCGTAGGACCTGCCAGCAGCCACGGCAGGGTGAAACATGCATTCCGCTGGATTTTTCTATTTCTAGGGGCCCCAGAACACTGGCCCCTCAAATTTGGGGGCCCCGGAACTGCGTTCCGGTGCATTCCCCCTTCCTTTAACCCCTGGTCTTGCGGCAGTGGCAGCATGGGATGCCGCGACCCAGTATCTGAGGGCCTGCAATCTAGTACCAGGTCCCAACCTGTAGTTTGAAAACCCCTGCCCTAGATTCAAAAAATCAATCACAGCAGGATAGAAACAGCCCTTTGTCCTCCCAAGGTAGATGCAAGGAGTGCTGTGCAGATTACTGGATGTGGGTTTTACAGATGAGATCTGACTAACAAAGAAGCAGTGAAAGATCCTGAGTCACTTTTTATAAGGATTGTGACCTAAATTTGTTCTTTTATGCCTAAATTACTTGAAACAGAAAATCAATATTGTTATTAAAGCAACTGAGTAGAGTCTGCAGTAATCTGAATAACAATATTCAAGCAACAACATGTTCGAGATGGCTTTATAACAATCTTCAAGAAAATCATGGATAAATAATAGGAAAAAAACCCATGCAGGGTTTGAGGAGTCAGAAATGGAATAGACAGCTATAGATCACCAAGTTTAGATCTGTTTCTCAGTGGGAGTTGAAGGTGTGCTGCACCTCACAGGATCAGTGCCTTTGTTTCCTGACAGGGGATGGATTAAGTATTAAAGTGATGCTATATGAGGCCCCTTTCATGTATTTTTGTACACATTCCATTCAACACAGTGCTGCTTATAGATCTGGAAACCTGATTGCTTTGGGGGTTGTTTTTTTTTTCCTTCTCCAGGTGCAGCAGCTTTGATTGAAGAAGAAATTCCAGAGGAACTCACAGCAGAGATATTTACAGCTGGTATTCTTGGTTTACCTATTCCTGAATCAGGTGAAACTGAGACAGAAAAAGATTATGAACTCAGGAGTAGCATAGGGTCAGCAGAGTCATAATTGCCACAGAGTTTGTGGTTTTCTGCCTAGAGATGCGTTTTTTGTAATCACCTTTTCTCTTTAAACACCAGGAAAGCTATATTTTTGTATTTATTAACAAAATAAAAATAAAGTACAGTGAATTTCACACCCCTCAAATTCTAGGGTATTCCATCAATTTAGTGTGTGTCACAAAATTATTGGATTAAAATTCTTAAAGTCTGGCCCAATAGTCAAACAGCAAAGCTAACATGGGGGAGTTCTGAGGTTGGAGATCAAGAGAAAGCAATGTACTCTGTCCCAAGGATGTAGGGAACACCATATAGTGCTGATCAATTACCTCCAAAATTAACTGCGAAAACTGACATGGCATCAATCACAAATGTTGCCCTGAAGAGAGGTCTCTTCAGACTGTAATATTATGATTTTGCTCTAATCGATCCATCTAATGGTCCAGTGGGCCATTAGGACAATCAAGGATCACCATGGCATAGGGCTGCAGAGCAAAGAGTGAAATAGGATCTGGTACAGTCGCTTATGCCATCAATAATCCCGTGTCCTGGGAGGAATCCTAGTGCGGCTGTAACAGTTTTTGGGCAGGTTTATAATAACAGTGTAGTGCAAAGCCGTACTAATACAACCCAGTTTCAGCATGTTACAGGAAGTGTCTTCAGAAAACCTTTATGGTAAAATAACAAAAATTAAGTTGTACTATATCTGAATATGGTAGGGATGAATCTTACTGAAGAGACCATTCTATTTTAGATGTGGATTAAAAATTGGGCTTCTGTTTTTGCTTCTGACAACTTTGTATTTCTTTTGTGGGAGTGTTAATTCCAATTTACTAGTGTAATGCTTGTGGGAGAGCATCTTAGTGTCTGTACGAACAGAGTAATGGAGTCAATGCAAGTCACTGTAGAAAGACCAGTGATGAGCGAGCTATTGAACTCATTTCCTTCTTTACAGTCCCCCTCAGCATCAATAGGTCTTTGTACAATCATGTAGACCTTTAAGAAGTGTACCATTCAGTGGTGATGTTTATTATTATACACTGCAGAAATAATTATAGTTGTATTAATACATATAGCAAGATGTGTAGCTAGTTGTGTGGCAGTGAAGAGATAGAGGTCAAACAAAAAAAAGCAGGGTGTGTGACAAATATATGCTTCATATGACACTCACCAATCAGTTTTTTACATGTATGCACACATACACATACATGTTTTGGATCAGATCTGCAGATGCCAGAAATCAGTAGAACGCCACTGAATTCATTAGAGAAATATTGTTTTACAGAGTAGAGGATCTAGCTCAGTTTCTGTTTTCTTGTAGTGTACAAAAATTTGTATATTTGTATTTGCCTGATGAACTGGGTTGTTAAAAATCCTTTCCCTAGTTTTTTATAAATCACCTGTGTTGCTGAAAAAGAAATACTGCTAAGGAACAAACTGAAAATCTGGAACATAGTATCATAACTTTGCACAAGGGCTAAAACAAACTAGTTACTCAAATAGTTGATCACAAGAGAAGGCACTTTAGGAGTCTTAAATATTTTTTTTTACTATAATAAACACAAAGTTTGGGAACAAATAGATCTAATGTTTATTACTGTTTGAGCATCCACTCTGCACTACACAAACACCTGCTTATACAAATTCCAAAGGGGTAGCCGTGTTAGTCTATTGTAGAAAGACAACA
>ML685954.1:3967802-3995272 GCA_007922175.1 Pelusios castaneus
GGGTTTCGGCTCCGTGACTCCCCCCCTCTCCGAATTGCCCCAGCCCCTGCTCGGGGGTGGAGGGGGAGAGTCGCCCCCCGTATCCGAGAGCAGCTGAAGGGGCCCAGCAGGGAGCAGATGGAGCAGGAGGAGTCAGGCCCCCACTGGCCTTACAAAAGAGACTCCCTCTGAAATGCCCCTGTCAAAACCGGGGGGGGGGAAATGGGGTGTGAAAAAGTTGTGGAGTTTTCGGGAAACCTGCGCCACCGAAGTCTGTTCCTCCGACCGTGTTGAGTTTATTTTTTCATACCTGGGAGTCGGGTGTAAAACGAGTCATAAAACAGGGCTCTTGTTTTAAAAATCCCCATAGACCTTGTTTCCTTCTGCTTATTGTAAAGTTTCGAAGGATGGCCGCGAGTCGGCGTGTCTTATTCTAACATTCCGGTGGTTTTAAATCCTGAGTGGAATTGGAGAGAGAGAGATGTAATTGCTACTTGAATTTTTTTAAAATTATATAATTAAGGGTTGTGCCCATAGTAAAATAATCCCCTTTATTAAATCTTAGAAGTGTTTTGGCATTTTATGCTTTTTCTGGTTTTATTATGAAGATCAACATTAAGTAGTTAAACAATACGGCAGAACAGTTTATCATGGTACAACACACAATCTACGTTTTTTGGATGGGATAGAGTAGTGTCAGTATAACTCAGGAAAGAGTTACTTTGTTCAAACAGGTTGACAGTGTCTCTTCAGTAGTTTTTGTATATCTATTTTATAATGCCTTTTAAAAAAATGTATAAAGGACAAAGTAAATCCCAGGGACCAGTTTTAATCTGGATAACTCAGATATTTTTAATAGGATAAAATGAAGGATCCCATTTTGTTATGTAACTTCTAACACACTCTAAATCAATTTAACAAAAGAATAAAATACAGAAATCTGCAATCTTCTCTTGTTCTCTCACTGAACTGAATTGTTACCATTTTAAAGCCCTTGAACTCTGTGAATAGGCTGGTTGGCTTGAATTGGACAAAGAGTCAAAACGTGTCCACTGACTGGCTATGGGAAGGGCATTTCAAAGTAGGAATCCATCTGTTATTTTGGGAGCTGAAGCACTGACAGTGTTGTAGTTTGATGATAGTACAGAGTTCCTGAAATAATACTTCTACTGTGGATTTTTTTAATGCTCTTTGCTGACTGGCAGGTTAGTATTGAGGGGTCAAACACAATAGGTGGAGATGTGACAATACTTTCTCTCAGTAGTAATGTAGCTGGATGTTTAGGTTTATTGCTTGGTTTTGGTTTGTTTTTGTTCTTAATTTCCTGATATTTAATTAAAGAGAACTGGTATTTGTTTCCTTCGAATAATACTATGCAGAGTACAGGCGAGACAGGAGTTTTGACTGTGCATAGAAAACAGGAGAGACAGGAGTTTCTTTTCTTCATGGCCAACAAATTAAAATAAGGGAATCTAATCTCTTTTTTGCAAGTGTTTTCTGCCACCACAGCAACTGTGCACAAATATCAGTCTGGTTTGTTATTGGAAGAGTAAAGATTTTAGGATTAAAAGGGAATTTGTCAATTTCAGTCCTAACAGGGCAAATTGTTTAAGGGTGAATTTACAAAATTACTGAAATAACTTATTCTGACCATTCCCAGGTTTATTCATGTCACTTCTTGCATGAAAGTCTGATGAGTACATACATAAACTAGTTGGTACAAAGACATTTTTTGGATGAATGTTGGAACTCATTGTTTTATTAACACGCCTCGTGTCTTTTTGTTCTTGTTTCTCATCCCCGTAGACGATGTAGAATGGAAAGGCTCCAAGACATTAAACGTTTTGAGTTTTGTGATTTAAACATTGTTTCCACTGGTGTGAATTAAGAGGTTTATAACCAGACTCAGTCACCCACACAATGTCAAGGGCTACACATGCAATTTGCAAGGAGCATGAGTACCACACTAATTAGTATAAGGGAGCAATTTGTTACCATTCACATGTTTACTATGGAAATGCAGTCACTGGAGACAAAAAGTCCAAGCATGAGTGCTTCTGTTGCTTAGACCAAAAATGGAGCACTCCATAGTAGAACCTGTAATAGCATAAGAATATAAACATGAAAATGGCCATACTGGATCAGACCAATGGTCATCTAGCCCAGTATCCTGTAAACCACCCGGGCCGCGGCGGGGACAGGACAGTGGAAAAGGACAGAACAAGGCAATTGATCGAGTGATACATCCCCTGTCATCCAGTCCCATCTTCTGCCAGTCAATTTAGAGACACCCTGAGCATAGAGTTGCGTCCCTGACTTTCCTGGCTAATAGCCATTGAATTTATCTAATTCTTTTTTGAACCCAGTTATACTTCCATTGTGGTCTGAATGTTGCACTCGCATATGAAAGATGAGTCCAGGAGTCAGGCCCCTCTGACCAGTTTTGCCTCTCTGCACATACCCACCCTATGTAACTAAGAGGTTAGGTTGTGCGCTGACCTTGCTTTTGGGCATAATATAGGTCACAGTAATACTGCTGTTGTAGTGTATGTGCATGTGCTCATTTGGGGGTCATTTTTCCACTCAGGCAAAATGTCTTTTAGAAAATATACATTGTCTTAGGCCTAGTCTGTACTGCGGGGGTAAGTCGACGGGAGGCACATAGATACACAATCTGCGTGCTGCAGATTGTGTATCTCCCATCGACTTACTTCTACTTACCGCGCTGTCTTGACTGGGCTGCGTCAACTGGCAGGATTCTTCTGTCGACACAGTGTTACTCCACTTGGGAGGGTGGAGTAACTGCGTCTAATGGAGAGCACTTCTGGGATCAATTGAACGGGTCTGCACTGCCTGCTCAATCGATCCCATGGATCAACACAGTTTTCTCATTATAGACCAGGCCTTAAACTGTAAGCTCTTTGGAGCAGGGACCATATTTTCATATATGTTTGCAAAATGCCTAGCATGATGAGGGCCTGATCCTGAGTAGTGGTTCTGGAAATTAATATAACTTACAGTAATAAACAATAATGTTCACTGTGAATGGTTTTGATCTTTGCGTGTAGTGCATCTTTTTCAATTAGGTTGTTTTAAAGCCCTGTATCAATGAGCTTATGTTGTAGAAGATACTTGGGTATATAGCTGAGTAGGTATTGCTGCTGTATGTATGCATTCTGTGCCCGTGCTTTTGAATATTTAGCAAAAAGTCTGGCTATCCTTGGTGCTGCAAGGGACAATGTCTATAGTTTAACCAAAATATTTATAATTTTACACTTGGCTTATCCAAAAAGTGCTTACAGTCCAATGTATCTTAATAGATTTAAGATGCACCTCTCTGTTTGGCTCCCCAAATCTGTCATTTATAGCTTGCAAAGGCTGAGAAGTATCTGTAGATTCTAGGTAGGATCATTTTGGACATGGTACACCTTTCCAAGAGATTGATCAGAAACTTGGTGGTTTCTGCCGTATGCCAGAAAACAATGGAATATATTGGACTATTACTTGATGAAAGTGTGTCTTCGATAATTGCAGCGAGAAGAAGAAAGGGTAAATGTCTCCTTATTTATTAAAGGTATTTTCATGATGTCCATCACAGGAGTTTTTAGGTTCAAGATTTATGGCTTGCAGTGAGGCAGAAAAATAATTTGCAAGTATAGGTAGTTAATACTCTCTGGGCAATAACTCCTCAACTCCCATATGTACCCCAGGAATATATAGGCAAGAGGAGACTGGGCCAGATGATAGAGTACTAAAACTTAGGAGTGAGAAAACTTGGGTTCCATTTTGCTCTCCTACCTCATTTGACCAAACGTTATAACAGGAATGATGATATTTTATCTGCTTTTGTAAAGCACTTGGAGATCATGGATGAAAATCATGATGGTAATAATAGTCCCCTACGTGTGCCTCTATTTCCCTATCTGTAAATTGAGGGCAATAATATTGATCTTCTTTGTAAAGTGCTTTAAGCACAACAGATGAAAGGCACTATATCAGAAACAGCTGGTGATATTATTATAGAAGTGCTCAGTATTTATTATGGAAAAGTCTGGCCCCACAGCAGAGTAGCTAACTGGGAAACAGACTAGGAAATGTTACCAATGTCTGTGAGAGCTAAAGAGCAGAGTGACTTGTTTGATAGATCATGGTGCTCTCCCATGAAAGCTCATGCGATAAATTTATTAGTCTTTAAAAGTGCCACCAGGCTCCTGATTTGTGATGCTCTCCCAATGGCTCTGCCAGACACACATAATATGGTATGACAACAGAGTCTTGTGGCACTTTTAAAGACTAACAGATTTATTAATCGCATGAGCTTTCGTGGGAGAAAATCCCACTTCGTCAGACGCTTTGAAGATAGTCCTCTGTTGTCTTTCTACAATAGACTAACACGGTTACCCCTTTGGAATAATATGGTATGTCTGTAGGCATTTCCACAGGAGCATCTCTGTTCATTGTCTCTCCTTGGTCTGTGCAAAATACATGTGCTATTTAACTTTCTGAGTTTGAAAAGATCAACTACAGGTTTTGACATTGATCCTTCCCTAAAGTAGATTGCTCTATTTTGTCAGAATTTCAGAACTTTGGCTTTTGCCTTTTCCATTCCCTCCCTGAAAATGATTGAGACCTGGGGTTTCTTCATGGAGCACCATTAGGAAGCCTTTGCTAGAATGGTGTGAAATGAAACCCCAACCTTACAAAACCTGAAAATAAATGAATTTTATTACAGACTTTAAAAAGTAAATTCCTGCTTTCCCACGGACGCAATGCTTTAGAAGAAATCTAGTTTAGTTTGTAGAGGAACTTGGGCTAATTTGTGCTGTATTTTGGTTGCAAAGCCTGGTGGATCTCAGCCCTTTTGACTGAGTCTCATGTCAAATTTTGAGTTTGTTTCAACCTGAAACAGAAAATTCAGGCTTGAGGCAGAGAAAATAGGTGCTAATTCACACAGACCAAAGTGAAATAAAATGTTAGCACAAAGATGACTAGTTTTGACCAAGTCAGGGGTGTATGAAAGTAATTCAGGTCCTCTGGAGAAGCAGTTCATTAGTAGGCTAACATCTTGCCAACATTTCCTCACCATTTGCCAACCTTGGTGGAGCTGAAATCATGTTGGGAGCCCTCCCATAGTCAGGTGGCTGCTGCCAGGATTTGATGTTGTATCACGGGAAAGGCCAAACTGCGGCTCGTAAGCCACGTGCAGTTCTTTTACAGTGAAAGTGCGACTCAGAGTCCCCTATGTCCCCCTCTGCCATTCTCCACCTGTTGGACTGAGATGGGGAGCTTGGGGCCTCTGTCCTGCGGGGAGGGGGTTCTCTAGATTTCTTCCTCAGGGTTGTGCCTGCAAGGGCTTGGGGCTTCAGCAGAAATGAGGCTGAAGCCTAGGCAGGCGCACACCATGGGGAAGAAGCCCTGAACCCCACCACTAGCCCACTGCAGGGCTGAAGCCCCGAGGCCCAGTAGGTGCACCCTGGCTCTTGAACTTCTGAAAATTGTTGTATGTGGCTTAAAAGGCCAGTAAGAATGGCCATCCCTTTAATATCATCTACTTCTTCAAAAGGGCTGATGGTTAAAACGCTAGAAACTGTTATGTACAAGCTAGTGCTTCCAACATTTCTTGTACTGATGTAGTTGAAAAGATGCACATTTATGCAATCAAGTCATCTGTTTAAGATTTGGTAATGGTTCATAGTACCCCTTTCATGTGGTTGAATTCGGTTGTGTTTTGTGGCTCATTATGTATTCCATTCTGAGTCAGATTCTACCCTCAGGTATGCAAGGCCCTATGACTTCAGTGAGAGTTGCATGTATGTATCAGAGGGAAATGTTATCATAAACATACCCTTCAGATTAGTGCAGTCAACAAGAGCCATCTCTGCAATTTGGCGACTGGTAGATTGCCTAAAAATTGATCTTTAGGTATGTAAGTTAAATGGAGGCTTTCATACTGGAACACAGTTGGATGAAGACAATTTTGAATCAAAAGCCCTGTCCTCGGTTAGTGTTTCTTTTCCATTCATTCTGATTCTATTCTTGTGATTATTATTTTTGTATTACTATAGGGTGTAGAAGCCTTTCTGCTAGTCACTAAACAGACATCTACAAAGCCACATTCCCACCTTTGAAGCAAGAACCTAGAGCTGAAAAAATCCTTTTTTTACATTTTTATTTTGTGCATTTGAGAGCGCTTTGTGTGTCTAATAATGGCATTTTCTTTCTTATTCCCCCTTTCTCCTTCTGCTTGATCCCACAGAGAAGTCATAATTCTGTGATTTTCACCAACCTCTGTTGCAATGCAAGTGAGTGTGATGTGATAAATTCAGCATTATGACATCACTTCATGACTATCAAGAGAAGATGGGGTATGCGGGAGCAAGTTCTTGTTTAAACACACATTGCTTTAGTAACTAGCAGACATGGTAAGAAATGGTAACCAATAGTGGATTTCTTCAAGTCTGATCTATTTGAAAGCCTCTTTGCTTAAATGGTGAAGCTGTGTTGGCAGGAAAGGCTTTCTGTTCTTGCTCTGTTAAACATTTTTGTTTGTGATGTTCAGTGCTCATACAAAAGCCCTCTTGATATTTAATGTATAGATGTAATACATGCAATTCAATTTCATCCACTAACATATTGCATTTATAGATAGAATTTGATGCTAGGTTTTCCTTAAGGGCTTTGGGTTTTATGTATATAAGACAATCTTGGCTATTTAAAACTAGATCTGGGGTGATTTCTGTAACTTAAGTTCTAGGTTACTGGTGTGTCTGAGATATAAGCATTAAATACCAATATTTATTTCAGATTCTAAATACTTGCATATCTATTGCTGTCTTCAAAATATTGTGCAAACCTTAAACAAATAATTTAGACCAAAATGTGACCCCCACTCTTGCCTCCCGCCTCCCAAATCAGTTGTAAACATTGGCAAGAACATTTGGAGGCAATTGAAATTGAAAATTAGTTGTT
Organism: Pelusios castaneus; assembly: GCA_007922175.1. Classification (NCBI taxonomy): domain Eukaryota; kingdom Metazoa; phylum Chordata; order Testudines; family Pelomedusidae; genus Pelusios; species Pelusios castaneus. The sequence goes on from ML685954.1 coordinate 3,974,751, forward strand.
GGTGTTTGTTTGGTTTTTTGTTGTTGTTGTTGTTGTTGTTGTTGTTTTTTGGACAAACTAACTTTCAGGTTGAGTGGGAAATGGAGACAGTGAGAATTGGCTTGTCCAACCTGTGTCAGCAGAGCAGATACAACGTAAGAGTTCCTTTCTTGCTAGTCCCATGCTCAGTCAGCTACTAGACCCTGCTATAGTTCAGAATTCATACAGCATCTAGCAAGTTGTGGGTGCTGTTGGAAACACAAATGAGTATCTTATATTAATTCTATCTGATTAAAAAGAAATGCCTTATTTAGTAGATCAGGGTAATTTTCTTTGTACAGTGAGTAATACTGGGAACATCAGAATAGAATTTGGAGTTTTTTAAATGAGTGTATAACTATTGTGAATAAAATCATTCTGGAATGTACTTGTAGTTTAAGCTTTCATCTGTAATTATAAATTATGAGGCTGAACTCTATTGCCCATTCACTAAAATTTAAAAGGGATCTGTTAGTGTTTGAATTTCTTTTTGTTACTCAGTTTGTTGCTTTCAATGGCAGTAGCTTAACTAAGAGTTTGTTAAAGAACCTTGTCTTCTGCATTCTTATTAGAATTGTGCTCTATAAACCTCCAGAATTGCAAACACATTTCTAAAGTGACATACATGAGTGAATAGTCCCATTAAAATCAGTTTATTGCTCATATGCGTGTTTGCAGAATTGGGGTTTTGGTGTACTTACACCACAAATTATCCCCCACTGTAGTGTTTAAATTACTGTTAGTTTAAATCAGAAAATATCCTTTCAGTTGGAGGGATCAAAGGTTAAAAATACTGCTTAGTAAGTTTAAAAGAATTGAAATGTCAGGGTTAATTTTTATACTAGAAGGAAAAAGTTACTAATAGAGGTTTCCTCCTGTGTTCTACAGTCTGTCCAGTGAAGAAGCTGCTTTGAGATGCTAACCAGGTACCCTGAACTTTTGGTTTTTCCAATGCAGCATCTCTAAGTAACATTTTGTTGTAGGAGAAGACTAAAAAAACCTTGACATTTGTTTGCCTAAATATAAAATAAAAACCATTCTTGTTTTCATAACTTCAGAGACTTTCTTAATTAGAGACGAGTTTAGGTTGTCTTATCGCCTTGAACAAACAGTGTATCATGATCATCTCTTTACAAATGGTTTGTTCTCCTTAGCATTTGGAGGCTCTTATCTCCACTGCCATTTGTCATCAAGTTTAGAAACAGAGTTCAAACTGAGTTCCAGTTAAATTGGGTTTCTGACATGCTTTGGCCATCTGGTGTGAACGAATGGGTGGAGCTAAGCCATATTTACAGAATTGTGATCTGAGAACTGAAGTGAGAAACCAATTAATCTGAATCAGAGTTTAAACGCTGTTTTTTAAATACAAATTTCAAACAAGTATCAGTGTAGATAAAGCCAAAATTTGTTACCAAAGTGCCATAAATAGTTTATTTTCTAAGCAGGAAAGTGTGTCCCTTAAGGCAGATAGAGAACACAGTGGACATTGTCAGTAGCCAGAAGAGGAAAAGATGAGAGGGTGGCAGTTGCAGTTCTAGAATCTGATTACTGCTGATTCTGCTTTCCTAAAAGCCTTGGAGGAGGTGTTATCACAAATGCACAAGAGTGACTAACATCCAGCTTTCCACATCCTGCCGAGCATACGTGTTTTATTTTGGAATCCAGCTGTAGAGTTGTGGGGGTTTTTTAAAAGCAAAAACAATCTCCAAACCCATACATGTTTTGAAATGCTGTCAAATTAATTTTGATTTTCCCTGAGTAGTCAATGACATTAGTGTGTTTTTGCTGGATTCTTAATCGATCTGTTTGCAGACTTTTATTTTGAATCCATGAGCCAGCAGTGATGGTCTGTGATCTGAAAACTGATTACCGGAGACTAGATGAATTTTTTTGGCATCAGGGACCTTCTTTTAATGTTATTGTGCAATTATTGTTCTCAGGGAGTCAGTCTCCCACTCCCTCAGCATCTTCCCACTATGTCTCTTCATGGGCCCATGTTGCAGTGGCACCCTCCAGATATATTCCTTTCACAACTTGTTAGTGTCACTTCATGGTTGGCCGGCTGGCTGGCAGGGGTCTTCACAGCATGCTGTAGGCTATGCTCTTCTTCTTACACAGTATTCCAAACTGCAGCTGGTCCTGCGAGCCCGAGTCCAAAGAATCAGATTTTAGCCTTCTGCATGGCAGCACACATTGCTACCATTAGACTAAGCTTAATTTCAAAGCTATTCAATATGGCTGTTGATTGAACAGTAAAACTGCTACCAGAAAGTTTCTCTCCAAAAATAAAATTCAAATGGTCAGACAGCATTTAGATTTCCAATGTCACTAATTATAATGATACAGAAACCATAAATACCATGTGTCTGAAAATTTCTGCTTCTGTAAAGTGTTAACTGTAATGGTTTCAATTTTTATTTGTGGTTTTGGTTGGCTAGAAGTGTACTTAATCGGGTCTCTAACCCAGGTCTCATCGCTACTGCAGTCACTCAGCTAAACCAAAGCTGCTCATAGAATTGTGAAGGTGTTTACAAGCTATAATTGGTTGTTTTTTAAGTGCAGGTAATTGTATATACATACCTCTACTACTAAAGATGGTATAATAGAGATCATCTTACCTGTATAAAAGCCCATTTACATCTGACAACATAGTAAGTCATTTTGTGTATATGAAGTTTTTAACTTTAACTTCTCCTGCATTGTAATTTTATAGGGAGAAGAAATGGGTAACAGTTGGCGACACATCCCTCAGAATTTACAAATGGGTGCCAGTAACAGAGCCCAAAGTTGATGATGTAAGTATTTCTGGACATCTTACAGATATCTTGGAAGTTTGAAAACTGTGGAACAGTGGTTATGCAAGGTTGTAAAGGGACATGCTGTCTCTCCTCAGACCTCCAAGTTAAGAGTGGTTAGTGCTTGAATAGAAGACTTCCAAGGGAAACTCAAGGTAGCTGCAGAAAAGAATGTTGGTAATTCAGTAGGGTGACAGTTTTCCCTCCAAGCCACATTCTAATACATAACTTTTAAATAGATGCTGTTAATTTTAAAAAAAGTTAATTTCGGATTCTCCAACCCCATATTCCAATTTAATTATATTTTCCTATTCCCTCCTGCCCTGCCGCAAAAAAAAAAAAAGATTTTAATCTCCTATTTCTTTCTAAAAGACGTATGCAATCATCAGAGGAAAGTAATCTGTGCATCTGATTGTGCACAGTATGTGTACTGTATTCTTGTTGTGCATCCTTAAACAGTTGCCATATATCACAGTAGCAACATCTTTATTTCAGTGTCTTGTAAAAAGATTCCTGTGTGTTGGTGTGTATGCTGTAAAGTGTTTTAGAATTTTTTGATAGGAAAGTGCTATAGAAATATGAGGTAACATTGTATCGGTTAAAATGCTCAAGCCAAGCACTACAGTATGTTCTCTTCTATTGTAATGAGTATTTTCTCCTTATAAATAAGCACTGCGTATGCAATATATTGCTGTTGTTACTGTGCAGTGCATTGTGAATTCACACTGGGTTTTTTTTGTCGTGATAGACACATGGCATAAAACAGCACATATAATGAAAATAAAAATTAATAGCACTTATCTTTTCATCCATAGATCTCAAAGTTCTTTACAAAGGTAAGTATGCATTATTACTCCCATTTTACAGGTGGATAAATTTGTGCAGAGAGAAATTGTGATTTACCCAAGGTCCCACAGTAAGTCAGTGACAGAGCAGGGAAATACAAGTTGGCTCTTCTGAATCCCAGTCTGGTAATCTATGCGCTGGATCAGTTTGCCAGCATTTTAGATCTATAGTTAGAGGTACAAAATAAGTCACAGTTTGTTGGAACTAATAGTCTAGGACAGTGGTTTTCAGCCTGTGATTCACGGACTCCTGGGAGACTGCAACTATGTCTTAAGGGTCTGCGAAAGGTGGTCATTTTCTTACGAGTGGTTTTCAACCTGTGATAGGCGGTTACATGACTATTTCTGAGATTTCCAAAGGGGTCTGCATCTTCATTTGAAATTTTTTAGGAGCCTGCAAATAAAAAAAGCTTGAAAACCAGTGATCAAGTAAAAAGTCCCAAAAGTCCAAAATAGTGATTCTCAAGAGAGACTGAAACCTGGGTTCACAATACTCAAAACTCAATTTCCAGGGCTAGCTCTGTCTTCGATTGCGGTTATGTTTAACTAAGCCTGTCTCTTTTCATGACTTCAGTCATCTTGCAGAATCTACTCCATAAGGTGCAAGACATGCCACATCTACCTCGTTTAAAGACGTATCCAATGCAGTGATCTACCATTTTTACTTCAAGGCATCCTGTTTAGACAGTTTCTTTATAGAACTTCTCATCTGCTGATGGCGTACTAGATGGCAAGAACAAGTTGCAGACATAGCCAATGACTGTTGCATGGCATAGCCAACAGTCCAGCCCCCTGATTTTGACCTTCCACGCCATCTGCTCGATTGCCTCAGATATAGAGGGATCAAGAGTGCTGCAGATGTCTGTAAGTGGGGCCTCTGTGACTTTCCCCTTTGCTGCAGTGGCTAGTTAGAAGAGGCAGATGATATATTTGTAGGCTGCCTCCATCAGCAAGGCTACCTGGTTCCCTCATGGATTTGCACAGCACCTTCCCTCAGTTGTTGAATGGTTAAAATACTTAAACTGAGACGCTTGACTTGAACACCTGTGTACCGGTAAATGCAATTGCAATAAAAGAAGTTGCACTAAAGACTTTCAGTAGCTGACATGTTCAAAGATTTCCAGAAAGTCTTTTGTATTTAACAGTTCCTCCAAAGCTGGATGGCGTATGTGTGAAATAACCTCTTGTCAGTTAGGATACCTACTTTTCCATAGAAGTGTTCTGCATAGAAACTTTTTATCTCATTGATAAGTGTTGGCACTAGTTGGATTGTTTCTTATACAGAGAAAATTATTGCATGTCCTGCATAGTACATTAGAATTGAGTTCATGAAGCTATTCTCTTATTCTCTTATCAGCTCCACATAGGCAGAGCCTCACTAAAGCCAGGAAGGCTCTGTGTTTGAATGAGAGTCTGTCCACATGTAACCAGCTACAGTATTTGGACAATAATTTGTGCATATAGGGCGAATAAGCCTTGATTTTGGACCTAAAACTAATTGACAGAGCCTCTTTGAAACTAGGTCATTCTAACATCCTGCAGCCAAGTGTTGCGCATCCCCAGTAGGCACATGCTGCCGCATCCTTGTTTAAGATTAAAGGAACTTTGCCTTGTGACACATGAGGATCCCTGAACAGAAGAGAGCAATGCATTATGAGAGAACCTAAAGGAGGGAGGGAAAAATCTTGATTTGTTTTTTCTTGGGCATAAGGATTCTTTCTCCCTCTGTCCTTGACCTACCTGCACAGAAGCAGATTAGGGTAGTCTTCTAGTGCTCATTAGGCGGTAGGATTTTACTCATATGCCCAGCCAATGCTGCATGGCCCCAGGAGAAGTTGTATGCCAGGGGTGTCAAACATAAGACCACAGGCTGTCTCTGGCCCGTGAACCTCTTCCATCCGGTCCACAACTGCACTTCACAAGACTACACTCTCTTGCTAACAGAGAGCGAGAGAGTGTGGTCTTGTGGTATCGCAGAGCGCAGTCTCGCATACCCAGTGTTCCACAGTGCTGCGTGAGTGTAGACCAGGGCTGTCAAACATGCAGGCCAAATGTGGCCCGTGAACCAATTCCATCTGGCCCATGATTGTTCTCTGTGGGACCATACACTCTTCCAAAGGGGGAGCCGTCTTAGTCTAGGTCAGCAGAACAAACAAGGAGTCCTGTGGCACTTTTAAAGACTAACAAATTTATTTATCACATGAGCTTTTGTGGGAGAAAAATCCCACTTCGTCAGACACTTTGAAGATGAGGAACTTACAGAATGGGAAGAAATTAAATGCAGGGAAATATATGACCTACATACATAGCAAATGAGTTTAACACCCCAAGTGTAGACTCTAGTATTTCAATTTATAGTATGTATAGCTCAGTTGAGGAGCATTTAAGCCCAGTCTGGCCTGTCCTAGCAAATGAGTTTGACGCCCCTGTGCCATTTTATGGGGCATGGTTTGTCTCCCTCCCCCATCAATGCATATGGTCTTAGGCCCACATGAGCTGTTGTGGTGGGATGTAAATTTAGGAGCTGTTCTCTAATCTGCTCCCACTCTGCTGCTCCTAAAAAGAAACAGAGATTCTGGAAAGTGTGGCCTTGATCCAGAGCTATTAGGTTTGTTAATAACTTTCTGAAATATGTGTTTGTATATATTATGTATATTTAATAGGAACACCCCTCTCCCTTTGTTCCAAGGATAGAGAAGAGTACCCCAATATCTGTCTTGTTGAATTCCTTCTGCAGCCTTAGACCATGCTTGATTGTTTTGTTTCTGTCCCTCATTGGAGAGTGTTGCCTGAGTCTAATGGGTTGGTTACTGAGCTACTCTCTCCTTGGAGTCTGGTTTTTCATTCTCCTCTCAGCAGGAACTAGGTACGCCAAGAGCAGCACAGCTGGCGCTTTCTCCTAGGAGACCAATTACATCATCTCCTAATTGAAAATGCTGCATCCCTTTCTAGACATGGATTTTCCACACGATGGATGCAAATCTCTCTTTTTGTTGCCTTAATTCTTGTAGCCGCTGCTGTTACACACGGCATGGAGCATGGCGGGAGGACGACTGCCTTATCTTTCATGCAGGATTGACCTGCCGCTGCTGGATTTTCTCTTTCTCTCAATCCCTCCTGCTCCAGCTTTTCGATTTAAAGCATAAACTGCATTGCATATGGAGCAGGAGGAAGTCACAGCAGCCTGGGTCATTGTGAAGGAGAGAGGCAGGCAGGCAGGCAAACAGCCATCCTTTCCATGTGAAAACTCTTAGTCCCTCACCACAAAAAAAGGCATGCAGAAAGTGAAAATGCTGTCTCCTAGGTGACTAGATGATAACTTGGAGCAGGCTGTTGCTTCATAATGCAGCCCTTCCAGGAGCTAATTACCCTTACTCCTTTCTCTCTCTTGAACTGTTTCAAACACTTTTAAATACTTGGCACTTGCAGAATGCCAGGCTCTCATCTAGAGATCTCAAAGTGCTTTACCAGTAACGTTCATCATCTCACAGTGAGGTAGACCACTGTTATTTCTATTTGGTAGAAGGGGATATCGAGGTACAAAGCAGGAAACTGATTTACTCAAGCCTGCAGAGTAGCAAAGTCAGAAATCACAAATCAGTCAGAAGTCCTGAAGCCCAGCCCTTAATCTGACTAATGATATTTATGCCTTTGGCTTCTGGATCTTGGCAGGAATTTTCTTAATCTTGTCTTCCCTTTTCCAGTTGCCTTTGTAACTCTTGGGAATGTGGAAAAACAAAACACTAAAAATACTTTATTTTAATGCACCTAAAGGTCACCCTATTGGTTCATAGTAAATTAAATTATACACCCATTGGAGTGGCCTTTTGGTGAATTACTTACATTCAAACCTAACACACCAACTGTGGGGGAGAAACCCTCCGTAGTCTTAGCCCAAGGCTCTGGCAAACATCCAGGGGAACAAAGCACATGTTTAAATACTTCACTTTAGTAAATTTCTACTCCCTTCTCTTAGAGAGAGCTGCTTCCAAGCGTAACATACGGGTGGGCTTTGGGCTCCAAAGTGTGACTGCACTTGGGAAAGGTGCAGACCTGTTAGGGCCTGGGCTATTGGTTACAGCACGACACTAAGCTGTGCTAAGGGTTCTATTATGAAGAGCGAGGTGTGGTATTTTGACCTGCAACCCGCAACTCCCCAGTTCTACTTCTGATTCTCATGCAGACTCTTCATTTTACCTAGGTGCTAGGTTGTCACTGAAGCATTCTGCCTCAGTTTCTGTAGCTGCAAAATGGGGAATAGTAATAAGCTACCTCGAAGGAGCGATGTTATGTTGAAGGTGAAAAGCAAAGGTGTCTTGGACTGTGAAGAGTGAACTGTATAAATGTTTCTCAGAGATTCTTGTGATAACTGCCTCGACAGTGTTCTTGATAATTCTTGACTTGGCCTTATTTTCCACATGAACATTATAAGCATGATATGCAGAACTAATACAGTGAACTGAAAGAGAGAGTTTTACACTAACACATGGATGTTGATTTCCTGGCTAACAATTTATCGGCTTCTTATTTTGGGGGTGTGTTTTTGTTTTTCAGAAAAACAAAAATAAGAAAAAAGGCAAAGATGAGAAATGTGGTTCTGAAGTGACCACTCCAGAGAATAGCTCTTCTCCAGGGATGATGGACATGCATGGTGAGTAGAATAGAGCCAGCCTCAGCTACACCAGGCACTGTTATAGAGGAAGTAATCAAATGACATATTCCCTATTCGTATCAAGAGAAGCTGCTGATGTGAACGTGAAGGGAGAGCTTGGCCAAGTGAAAATAAAAAATAGAAACACATGGCACTGGATCAATGTGTGGTATAATTCCATTAATATCAGTGGTGTGAAATTCAGTTTTCACTCAGAATGTGTGCATAAAAAAATCCCTGCCTTCTCTGCGGGGAGCTAAGACACTGACATAAAACACAAAAAGGACAAAACAAAAATAAATCCAGTATCCAAGGTGCTGTTTCACTTAACATTATTATGCCATAGTTGGGCTAATATTAAATGAAGAGTAGCCTTGTGCAGCTTTCAGGACACTGCTGTTGAGTTCTTTAGTGTGTACAGTAGAACCTCGATTATCCGGGTTAATGACCGGCGCCTGTGAGCCGGATAATCAAAAAGCCCGGATAATCGAAGCTCTTACCAGCTGGGGGAATCGGGTGGCTGCAGAAGCTCCAGCGGACCTCCTGCAGCCACCCGAACCCCTCGACAGTGCTGGGGGGTCAGCTCGAACGGGAGCCGGTCCCCCAGCACAGTCCAGGGGTACGGGTGGCAACAGGAGCTCCCTCGGAGCTCCTGTGGCCACCCGAACCCCCGGCTTCCATCCGGAGCTGCGGCTTAAGCCGCAGCTCCTGCTGAAAGCGAGCCCTGGGGATCCGGTCCCGGTTAACCGAATTTACGGTTAATTGAGGACCGGATAATCCAGGTTTCACTGTATTTGCTGCAAATGCCTTCACAGCACCTGGCTTTTAAGTGCACAGATAAAACTACCTAATAAAATACCTTGTTCCACATGTAAAATAAGAGAAACTTTATCTGGAAACCATTTTTTACAGAGCGCACACTTTTGTTTGTTAAAGTATGTTTTGATACCTAGTATGAAATGTTAGCTGTTTTAGAATGCCCTTGTATGGAAGAAACATGCTCATTTATGTATACACCTATGTACCCTCCCCCAAACTCCAAAGCAGCTGAAAAAAATTTTCATGCAAAAAAATTGTGGGAAGAGGCTAAATACAGTTTCCTTCCCAAAGTAAATATTTCAGGAAGTAATCAGAATATGAAAGTAGAGAGCTACAATGAAAGCTCTTCTGTTCCTTCAGCTATGATGGTCTGTACTAGCATGTGTACTGTCATAAACTACCTGGAAAGAATGTTGTGATGCTTAATTTAGGATTTTAAGACATCTGGAGCGTTTTGGATGAAAGTCTATAGAAATGCAAAGCATTAAGGAAGTGTCTGTGAGACTGAGCTATTCGCTAGCTTGAATGTTGTGTAAAGTAACTTATATAAAATAAACCTCCTACTTTTGAGCTGTAACATGGACGAAAATAACACAAGGCAGTTTCTTGACAAGTAATTGAATCCTCATAAAGATTATAAATCCATGAGAACTTTTGCAGATAAATTTCCTGAAAAATGAACGTTCCTTTATGCCATAATTGGTGGGTGCTGAAATAAGCACGTTGGTCTGATGTTATGAAGAATAGCTGGCTTTTTTCACTTGTGCCAGTTTTTTGCTTGTTTGACTCTGTCGACTTCAGTGGATTACTCCTGATTTCTACCAGTGCAAGTCAAGAATTGTGGCAAAATTATTCTTTCAGTGCTAAGAAAAAAACGTTACTCTCCTGTAGTATTTGCCACTGGGAAGACTTCTCCTTGATAAAATTAACCAAATGAGAAAATGAAATGTTCAGTTCCCAGAACAAATGCTGACAGATTAACAAAAACAAGGTGAACTTTTGAGTTTTAAAATGGTTCTTGTCAAAATGGCGTCTGTAGCTCTGTCACATTGAAATTCCTTAATTTATGGATATCTCAGTCACAGCAGTGGCCAAAGGCACTTTCCAGTCTGAATTGGAGCAGAAGGGTTTGGCCTCTTGTGGGACAGAATGTAAGCTTCAGCAGTTTGCACCTTTTATCACCCACCTCTGTCACAGACATCTTGTGTGACTTTGTCTTGGATACGTCATTTAAGCTTTGTGTCTCTGTTTGCCATCTATAAAATGGAAATAATGCTTCTTTATTCTTGTCTTTTGTCCATCTTGCCTATTTAGATTTTAAGCCCTTTGAGACATGGATTGTCTCCAATTTTGTGTGGTAACTATCTCAGTGGGGTCAGATCACAATTGTGGCCTTTAGTCCCCACATCAGTTCAAATAAAAATAAATATTTTCCATGAATTACTCCAAAAGGCCCCTTAAAAACTTTAGCTATTACAGAAAGTTATTGTGTGCTTGATTAGCAGGTTGTTTTAATGGGGATCATGTTACATTCTGCTCCAAAATCTCATAGACTTTAAGGTCTGAAGAGATCGTCGAGTCTGATCCCCTGCACATTGCAGGCTCAGAACCTGATCTACCCGCTCTTGTAATGGCTGAGTTACTGAGATCTGTACAGGCTGGCTGTCAGCTAGTTTTCTGGTTCCAATCCAGGTGTTGGTTTGAACCTATAAAGTGGTTTGGGAGTGCTGCTTTCCCTGCATGGTACCCCCACCGATGATATCAGAAGAGGCACACAAGAAGGTAGCTTCTCCTTTCCCCAGCAATGAGGTTCAGCCAAGGCATTCCCACTAAGGGGCTCTGGATACTAGGGTTCTGCCTTTCTCCCTTTGGCTTGACATGGCCCAGGTTTGTAGACCTTTAAGATGCTCTGGAAGGCCTACCTGTTGTTGTTCTGGGTCAAATGAGGGGCATGCAGGCGCATGTAAGTCTGCAGGGTAAGTATTAATAACCAGTTGGGTACTGATGATCTTGATGGATGAACTGATAAAATTAGATTCTGCTCTTCAGTCAGTCGCTCTCTTTTGTTCATGATACAGAATTTGGGCTTCAGAGAAGAGCTGTATATAATAATATAAATCCAAGGATTTTGTGCTATTGTTGGTTTGAGCCCCTCGGTCGCCATATTTGAAGAAATGCACGCTATAGTTAAGCTACCCTGTGTACAACATAGGGCGTCGGAGTCTGTTAGCTGAGTGAAGGGAATTTAAATGTGAGGATTCTTAATTAGATATGAACCCAAACAGCCCTCAGCTCACCCAAAATTCCCACTGAAGTAACTGGGATTCTTGGGTGCACAAGGCATGCCAGATCAAGTCCAGTACTAACTATGCAATAATGCATGAAAATCTATTATCTACAAGAAGAACCAAAATGTCCTCTTTCATTCACATCTCATTAAGGCAGACTTTCTTTCCAGATGACAATAGCAACCAGAGTTCAATAGCTGACGCTTCTCCAATAAAACAGGAGAACAGCAGTAACTCAAGTCCAGCACCAGAGCAGAACTCAGCAACGCATGCAGATGGCACTGAAGTAAAGTCTGATGAAACTCCAGCAGATGCAAAGGAGCAAACTGGTTCAGAAGGTAATGCCTAGAGATGTCTTCTGCGCCCACAGCTTTTCTATACTGAGCACCAGTTTAAATGAACACCTAAATTCAACATTTTTTAATAAGAAAAAAGCTTAAATCACCAGTATGATTGTCTTCCAAAACAACAAAGCAAAACAAAACAAATACAGCTCACAAAACAACACGTAATTCACAAATCAGAAACGGTGAGCTGCAATAGTCCACATATTATTAGCTATTTAATGTCTCCATTAACATCTTGTTGGCTGAAGTATTCTAAACTTCATTGTATTAATGCTGCATAAATCAGAGCAAAATCCTTGCTACGTAAGTGTTTTATTTATGTGCTCAAAACTCTTACTGACTTCAAGAAGAGCAAGAACAGGTTTAAACTAAATTACAAAATAAGTCTAGCTTAGATCCTAAATCTTTACTGCATCTAGCTAGATGCCTTTTGGACTCGCAAAAAAAAAAAAAAAGTGAGAGGAAAATATTTTTTTGCTTGGTTTTATACCTTTGAAATTCAGATGCTGTCTAGGTTGGAGGACTGACTAGCTACTAGTAAAATGGTTATGTCACAAGAGCCAAACAGGTGAAAGTTGATTTGCTGAGAGGCAAGGGATTTCTATTGAGTCTTTAAAACTTCTATTTTGGAAAAAACTATCTAATTTCAGTAACTGAAAATGAACATATTAAAGGAGGAAGTCTCTGAATATGCAGCATCCTTATGGTTTCATGAGCACTGCAATAAACTGCTTTATATTGCTCACTGATGCTCCAGTGAAAGCAAGGAAGGTCAGACTTGACATTCCAGTTATGTAAGGTAAAAAACAAGGGGTGGGAGAGCCCTGAAATACAAACACCTGTTAGGACACGATCTTTCCTAAGAAGCAAAAATATGTTTTAAAAAAATAAATAAATCCTTTGTTGGCCACCATTCAGACACTTATCAAAGCCTTGATCCTGACAGGTGTTCAGTCTATGGGAGTTGAGTATGCTCTTCATCTAGCATGGCTGGGCTCTACACTAAAATGGAACTAACAAATATTAATAGTTTGTAAGTTTTATGTATAAATTTTTATTTTAACTTCACTTTCTTTAATTCACTTTGCTACATTTCTTCTAACGCTAACCCTGAATTTGTACACCCAGTTTTCCAAAAAGTATACAATGTATTTTATTTACTGTGTAGAAAAGCCACCAAACACCATATTGGTGAAAATATATTAAATTTCACTATGTTTATGGTATATTTTATGGTGCCCTGTAATATTTTAGTAACTGAAATCTTTGCTGTGTATTTATGCAGAATCTTATGCTGTGATGGTTTGAAAGCGACTATTTCCTTCTCCCTATTATAACAGAGAAAATATATTCTTAACGCCATTCTAATATAATTTGGTTGCAAAATTCCTGCCATCATAAAGCAATTAAATTGTCCTTGGCAAATCTCTTCCTATTGATTCTGTTCTTAGCTCGGTAGATCCAGTATTCAATTTAAATTTAGATCAGTTATCTCAGTAATAGTAGAACCATGTACAACATGCTACTTCAATGACTAGAATGTAACTGGGAAATTTAGCAGCTAAATCACCACCAAAACAGACACAGGAAAGCCAAATTTTATAAAATACTATTCTCAATTTACTGCCAGATGGTAACCTTGCCTTTAATTTGTTCATGGGTGAATTCAGCTGATTATATAATGAACAGTCTCCCATGACTAAATTTAAGTTCAAGGAAAATCATTCCTTGGGTTGATTCCAGGGCTGTTACTGTGAAATGAGAGGGAGAAGTTAGGGCAAAATGCATACCAATCTAGTCTTTTTGCTAGTTGGATATTGTGTTTAATTAAAGACTCTGAAACTGTATAACCCTTCATCCATTTTAGAATAGTACTATTTGATCAAATAGCTTTGATTATGACATTGCCAAGCTGAATTTGAAAGTTGATTCTTCAGGTTTAAAATAAGTTTTTACTCTTTTCAGATACTTCTGATGAACAGAATTCACAGTCTTCAATGGAAAATTCCATGAATAGTTCAGAGAAAGCAGAAATTCAGTCCCCTGGAGAAAATGATACAACTACAGAGGCATCTAAAAACTCTCAGGTAATTTTAATTAAGTACAAAAAAAGGCTACTTTTCCAAATGTCTTTTCCAAATTCAATATCAACTTAAAAAAACCCAAACTGTCAGGAGACCAACCACATGTTAACATTTATTTCCTTAGCTGCGTAACTAAATTTACTATGAACAAAGAATTTCAAATATCTACTGTGTTTTCACTATTCATTTGGCCTATTGTTTTTAACAGTAAGACTTGACTGATCGGTTTCACTTTCAAGCCCCAGCCCAGGTCTGATGTATAAAATACTACAATCCAAATAAGAATACAATATTTTCTTTGACTTACATTTCACGCACAGCCTACAGGATAGTATCCCTTTAGTGTCCATTTGGAAATATATTGTCTTTATAAAGAAGAACAGCTAGTAGAGCTGAAAAAAAAATGAAAGGCTAATTGAGTGAACCAGATTCTGGCTTGAGGAATGTGAATATCTGCATAGCCAGAGCTGGGATGGGGGCTATGGCTTGGGTATTATCCCACCTAAATCTGCACTACAGGTCCTCTCTGAGACTTGGTGGTTGTTTCACATCGTGCCCATGTGCTCATTCTAAACCTCACACACCCTGTCCTTCAGAAATTGCTGCTGCTACTAGAAGGAGTAACTTCTGGGTCTTTGGTTTGTGTTGTGGCTGAGTGTGGACCTGAGGTAAGTCACTGTCTGACCACATGTTAATGCTATTGCTTTGGAGTGTATCCAGTGGCTTCATGCCTGGAATCAGAATTTTGCCCTCTGTGGGTAGGTGGTAACAAGGCCAAGCAATGTTTTGTTTAGAAAGATGGGTTCAGGAAGAGTGTTTATTTGATTATATCACTCATATCCTAGGATATTGTGTATCCCCCAAGTAACGCGAGAGTACTCACTCTTTATTTTAATTTGATGTCTATAGTAGCTATGATTCAATACAATGATAACATGAATTCTTCGTCTCTTTCCTGTTAAGGACTCTGAAGGAGTGCCACCTTCTAAAAAGATGAAAGTAGAGGCTTCCCAACAAAACGTTGAAGAGATTTAGACTATAGATTTTCCTGATCGGTTTTTATGTAAGGTACATCAGTGGGCTTAATCATAGAACAACCTTACTTAAGCATCTTCTCTTGGATGAGGACAGAACTCCTAACTTTTCAAGTTACCAAGCAAAAATCCAAGAAAACCTAGCAAAGGTTTAACTTCTCAGACACTGAAAACTTTTTCCTGTGAAACAAACATTGAGAACTTTTAAGTTACTGTCTCTGAAATGGTTGGAGTAAACAACTCAGGAGGGGTCTACGCACTGTTTCTAAAGTCAAAATTACAATTATGTTGCTGCTGTTTTGTTTTGTTTTTTTCATTTCTCTATTTAACAATGTAAGATATTTAAGGATGGTACAGGTCAGGTATTAGCTTTCATGTGAAGTTCATTGTTCTGGCGTGATGTCTGCTTTTGTTTTGTGCCTTGTGTTCTGAAAACAGTGCTAACTTTTAAAGTTGTTTTGCAGGTGTCTCCTTTGCAAAGTGGCCTATGTTTGTATAATGCCATGTAGTAGGTTTTTTTTGTTCCGGATTTTTTGTTTTGTTTTTTTTTTTTTATTTTAAATCCCTGGTGCTTAAAACTAAACAGAGGGAGAGGAGGGAGATCTGGAAGCCATTTTCACACTTGGAGTCCAAGGAGACAAAAAAGAAAGTGTCTTATTTTATTTTTCTGCAACTACAGTGGAGACTTTTTATTGAATGCACAGCATTCGCAAACTGTAAATCTGGTCTTTTAAACTATTCTTAACTTTATCAAAAGTGAATATGATTTATTTGCCACTTATATTCCAGATCTGAATAAATATAAGTCAAGTAGGTTTAAGTGTTCGGTCCAGATCTCTGAACTGGCTATAGTATTTGTTTTATAGAAAGGTTCCACTATAAAGATTGGATCATAGGGATTGATGTGCCGCAAACGATTTATTCTGATATCAGGTTTTCACTGAAACTGGATTTCAATGTACTGTTCTTTAACAAGATGTTTACTGATTTGTTCCAGGCTATGCTGTATTTGGGATTTTTTAAAACTTTCAGCCAGTCTTTGTAAATACGTCTTTTTTTCCCTGATCTCAGCTTTACTGGTAGAAATGATCCTTTCTTTTCATTGTGTTGAAGTGTGCTTATGCTAGGCTTGTTTTGAGGGGCTCTGAGCATGTGCAACTCCCTTCAAGTCTATTGCATTTAGAGGTGCAGAGTATCTGTATGGATCAGGCCTTTAAGGGCCCGGGGTTGCAAGAAGGTGCCAAGCCCTCTCAGCACCCAGTGTTATCACTGATAACTACTTGGGTGACTAAGGAATAGTCAAATGACGTGTAAATGTTGCGGGATAGGGCCATTACTCTTTATTTGCTCTGAGTGGAAGATGAATCCTGTTATTTAAAACCACATCCCACATCGTCAAAAATTGTGCACACACTTTGTAAGCTAAGAACTGTAGATATTTTTTAATGATAAAACTTCTTCCTCTCCCTATATTATCATAACTAGCTCTTTTTAAACTTGCTTATATCTGAATTCTCCAATGGTGAAAATGGCTTAGTTTTGACTACTGCATTGCATTTACAGTTACCGACTTAATTATGAAGAAAAATTGCGGGTAGGGAATGAGTGAGGAGCCAATGCTGACCTTCCATAAAATGTCTGTTGGATTAAACTCCAAAATGACTTGCTATGCTCAGTTTGGGAACTTTTCCTTTTATGTTGAAATAAACTTTTTTGGACCTCAACTAAATAAAATTTGGTTGCAAATCATTCATGAAAGCAGTGTGCTCCCTAATAAGTTTTTGGGTTCTCTGGCTAGATCATGAAGTCCATTAACTTTCTGAAAATAAGGAACTGAGGAGCTAAAAGTTATATTTGCACAATAAACATAATGGAATGGTAGAGTAATTTCTCTCTTGAATTGTGTGTATGCTTAAAAGATGTAGATGATAACTGGTCAACGGCTATCAGTTTGTATGTATATTACACTCAGATTTAATTCATATTTTGTGAGAAAAATTCTATTTGATATATAAAACGGGCAAGTTTTAAATAATCAAATTTAAAAAATGCTTTGATTCACTAGCATTTTAATTTTTAATGCTAAAACTACATGAATCTGATGCCACCTTTGACAAGTAGTCATGTTTACTGATCACCATCTTCAGATGCATCCCAGAATGCTTTGAATTTGATTTTTCTACAAGTTTCCAAAGGGGTAGATAGACTTTTTGATTTCAGAGCTGATTTCCTGTACTTTAGGAAGAAAAATATAAATAGCACTAAAATACCTCAAATTTGTTGTTAGATAGAAATGTCTATTGGCACTGTTGACACCAACAGGTTTAACTATAAAATTCCTTCATTTCCTCCTGTGGCTTCTGTTCAGAACTGTGTGCATTGTTTCGTGGCTTGGAAAACAACGCAGCTATGGCTAGTGGCTTTATTTCTAAAATAGTAACTTTTCATTTACAGCTTATACAAAATACATTCAGAACTTTTTTTTAACCACTGATTCTGGTGACAACAGACAATTGAAAAAGCAGATAGGTTTGGGTTCCTTAAACTTGCTAGTGTCATTCTCTGAGAAAAGAGACCTTGACATTACCTGGTATGAAGAAATCCAAAATAGTGTATAAGACTGTTATTAGTCTTTCTTTGAAGTGCCTGATAACATTAATGGGCCACTAGATGTGATTAAATACATATGAATGCCAGAAAGTAAAGATGGGACCAAACCAGAATATAGGAACCAAATCTACTTGAGATTTGGAACCAAATCACGATCCAGTTTTTTGGCTTGGACCCATCTCTACCAGAAGCTTGTTTTATGAACTCGCTGTAAAGGGTTGTATTGAAAGCATTGAGACATGAAGCAGAAGAGTAGTTGTAATTGACTTCAAGGTGACTGAAAGTTCTCATACAGCTCGTGTTTTAGAAATAGTGCAAATATCAAGAAGTGCTTCCTTGCTACATGCTGAATGTTGGAGCTTCAGTTACAAAAACAAAAGAAGCAAAAAAAATGAATTAGCTTAGGTTGGGGAACACATGAGAAGGCCTTCCAAATAAGTGATTTACTCAGCCAAACATTTTATAGCAGAACTATTCCTTGGAATTTTTATGCTTGGGAAAGCAGTTGTTAAACATTCCAAAAAGTGCTGGCACTTACAAAACAACAGCAAATCAACAAGGCAGTATAAAAACTTGGTTTTGGGTGGCTTTCTTCATATATCAACATTGTCATGTTTTGGAATGTTCTTTATATCTAAGGGCCTGTTAGAAGATGTAAAGAATTTTGGTTTTTTTCAAATACCTAATCATTTTCCATCTTATGATTTGTGTGTGTGTGTTGTACAGCACTATAATTTTTCACTTATTTATTCCATCAGTAGCTATGGTTTGTACAATGTACAATGGTTTCATTTCAAAAATAAAAATAATAAAAATCACAACACGAACATTGCGTGAATAATTTTTGATCAAGAAATTTAAATTTAAGAATTTGTCTGTTTCTAATTTAAAATAAACATTTCAATTTATAAATAGATTTTTTTTTTAAAAAAATGTCCATTCTGTGGTGTCTAATTCCATAATACTTCAAACAAATATTGTAATCTTCCTATTTCTTTACTGGACTGAGGTATCCATTTCAGTAGGACCTTGCTAAATTGCATGGATGGTCTCATGGAATTAACAAAGTAGTGAGTAAATGAGTCCAATAAAAATAATAGGAATTCCCCAGTCTAATCAGTGATACAGTCCAGATACAAGTAAGAAAAGACACAATTTAAACTTAATTTGGTTTTTTAAATTGGCATCCACTAGGAGGAGTAATGAGCAGTTCTATTCAATTTTCAATGGGCTAGAGCCGGAAGGCAATCACAGGCAGCCAAGGATCATGCTCTCTTCATTATAAAAAGGACCGGCTAGAACACTCCAAGCTCTTGGGTGGCTGCCTTACACAATCACAAATGGGATAGGAGGGCATGGGGGGGTAGGATGTTAGTCACAGCTGAGTCAGAAATTTCTCTTATTCCCTCTGTGTGTATCAAGGAGACAAATCTGTCTTCATTGTAAAAAATGCAGTTGTCATTTGGTGATTTATCTGTATTACAGCTGCATTGCAACTGTATCCAGCTAGGGAGAGGAAGGTGGTCAGTGGAGAAAGTGTTGGTCCCACCATGTACACTTTGGAAGGGAAACAAAAGTGCTGCCTTTTGGTTTGAATCTGGGTGGCACATTACAACAAAGCCCTAGCAGGGTGAATGCAGTGTGGGTGTGTAGGGAGTTGGTGCTGCAGAGGCCATTATAGTGTATTTGGAGGATGTGCCAGAGGAATTGCAGTGAGTTGTTGGGGGGATGGCGATGCAGGCCTTAGAATCATAGAGCCATAGGGTTAGACGGGACCGCAAGGGTCATCTATCTACTCTTAACAGGGCCCCTGCCAGGATACAGGATTTGTTCTCAACCATCCCAGATAAATGGCTATCCAGCCTCTTTTTGAAAACTTCCAGTGAAGGAGCTTCCACAACCTCTGTAGGCAGTCTGTTCCTTGTGGATCAGGGGGACTACCTGGTACCAGCCTATCTGACATGTAGATTACATGACTGTTCCTCCTTGTGTCCTTGTTACAAATTGGATGTTTTCCCAGAATTGTGCATAAGTGATAGTTCTTTCCATCGCTGCAGTGGGGTTCTCCTTCATACAGGTCTCAGAGTCAGCAAACAAGCAGGTGCTCCATGGTTTGAACCCCACCACACTCGCAGGTATTTGTGTCATTCGAGTAGCCCCATTTGCCCGTACTAGTCTTCTGGCATCACCCTATTGACCAATCTGTATTGGCCCATCTAGGATGGTCCTCCTAGGGTTCCAGTTCTACTTCAGTACACCTGACGGCACACAAGTCTTTCATTCCCTAACTTCACTTGTGCCTAACCAGCTGTCATATCCAAGGTATAACCCTGGTTAGAAAACTCTTTTGTGATTTAAGGAGTTCGATTGCTCCTGTGTAACCAGATGCCTTGGATCTTCCTTCTGTTGTGATCTTTCCCTTTGACTTGCTACCTCCCTCCTGATATCAGGTGGTGCAATGACAACCAGTAAATACAGACTATCCTTTGGTGTTTGCTTCAGACATCCGGTAATTCCATGACAAGTGTCATTTAGAATAGGGTCTAATTTCTTAGTATGGATGGATCATTCCCACACTGGACATGCATACTCTACTGTGGAGTAGCCCAAGGCAATAGCAGTGGTTTGCCACTTTGTGGTGACCAATTTTCAGAAGATATTACAGGGTGCTAACCTTCCCTTTTGTCTTCTCTACATATACTTTGATGGAAAGTGTCTGGTCCAGTATTACACTAAGGTAGACATGATTCAGATGATTAGCCAATGAGATTCCATCCCAGGAACTGTTTGACTTCTGGATACATGAGATAGGTGAAAGGCCATCATCTGTGTCTTGGTCATGGTGGCACAAAGCTGGGTTTTGTAATAAATTGAGAGGTTGCTCAGTGCACGTCAGTCTCTTCTCGACTTCTTTTTTGTGGAAAAAGTGGACAAGGAAAAGTTGTTTAAATACTCCCATAATACAAGAACCAGGGGTCACCAAATGAAACTGATAGGTAGCAGGTTCAAAACAAATAAAAGGAAGTTCTTC
>ML685954.1:4000341-4123621 GCA_007922175.1 Pelusios castaneus
TGGGGTACCTCTGGGTGGGGGGTGCTGGGGTACCTGAGGGAGGGAGGTGTCTGGGGGATGCGGGGGGCAGGCTGGGGCAGGTTTAGGACAGGTCCTGTGGGGGGAGAGGCGCCTGGGGGTTCTAGGGAGGCTGATGGGGAGTTGGATTTGGGGGGGCTGGGGGCCCCAGGGATAGCAGTGGTACATAGAGGCCATACTTCAAGGGAGAATGCAAGAGAGTCTGGGCTCATGGGAATTGTAAGGAATTGTGGTCCTGCTTTTTAGCAGGGGTTGGACTAGATGACCCCGTGAGGTCCCTTCCAGCCCTATTATTCTGTGATTCTATTTGGAGGCTGGTATTTGAGTTGGTGGCAACTGGGAGTGATGGGGACAGTGGGGCATGAAGGGGCTGGCATGGCTGTGCCTTCATCTCGCAGATTCTTCCAGTTATGATCCTGCGGGGACCCAGGAAGGGAACAGGAAATCATGAGAACTCCTCTGGAGTTGAATTCCAAAGGGGTAGCCGTGTTAGTCTATTGTAGAAAGACAACAGAGTCCTGTGGCACTTTTAATGACTAACAGATTTATTTATCGCATGAGCTTTCGTCAGACGAAGTGGGATTCTCTCCCACGAAAGCTCATGCGATAAATAAATCTGTTAGTCTTTAAAAATGCCACAGGACTCTGTTGTCCTCCTCTGGAGTTGGGAGGGGATGCAGGGGGCTGGGTGAGTGATGACGTCGCGTGGGCTAGTGGTGGATTTAGAGATACAGAGGTCGCCTGCTGATGAGGGTTCGGAAACATGTGGTGAGTTAGGACCTGATGATGCTTGACTGTATGTACAAGACTACATTTGCACATGCACTCCGGAGAGGAAAGCTCCCCCTCCAGTTTGCTTAAGGTGGATAGGAAGTTGTGCCCAGTAATGATAAATGGGTTAGTCTTTAAAAGTGCCACAGGACTCCTTGTTTGTGTAGCTAACCAGTACATCGTTCCTGGCCCCAGACCAGGGCCTTCAACCCTTCCAGAAGACATCAATGTTGGACGCAAAATTAAGGACGGTTTAAAAGAATTGGGGGGGCGGGGAGGGAAAGAGGAGCGGAGTAAACCTGAGAAATGTTTTAGCTGATTTTTCTGGAACCTCAGTTTCTCCATATTTAATGTAAACAAACTACAGAAATAGAGAAAACAAGGTGGGGGGGGGGGAGGAGAAGTGGTGGTAAATGTAAGTCTAAAAACTGGTAATCTAGTTTATTTAGGAAACAGATGGTACCAACGAGGCCTGAAACATTTCTGAACTAACTTAACCTGGTGAGTGACTGGTCTTAACAGCTCTTCCAAAGATGTCATGTCAGTCTGTATTGGTGACAATCCTTTTTGTGGTATGGTGAAAAATATAGTAATGTGGGGGCAGAACCTGCCACAGCAGCATATGGACAGAATATTTTTTCTTTTTACTTCCAGTATTTATTTTCTGCATTGTTCTTTGTATCTACATCACTTTTGTTTAAATGAAACAGCAAAACTTTTAAATAGCTGTAGAAAAATTTGGGGACTTAACATTATAGAGATCGAGCTCATATCTTTAGATAGAAAGGTTCTGAACAAAGATCTTCACTGCAGAGGGAGCAATAGGGATTAGCTATTAGCTATCAGTGTATGAGGAAAATTAAATACAAAAGGACTTGATTCTGAGAGAATCTGATTTCTTGCTGCTTCTAGACTTCAGTATGAGTTGCAAATGCATATCACCTCTTGGGATTGGGCCCAAAGTTGGCAGTCACATTTCACAGCAAAGCTGAATAATTTGTGAAGGACAGAAAAGTTTCTACCTCTTATTTTTTTCCAGTTCCATATGAAAAGTTGCCAGTTATTTGCATTTTTCTCTTCCAAGTATAAGAAACGACTAGTAAGCATCTTTCATTGTTTTACAGTAATATTTTATTTCTTGTGATTGCAGTTTGTTTATAATACTTCTTGAAGTTATCTAGAACTGCTCCTAGAACTTCAGTCTTGCCTTCCACATTTTAGTAAGATGTTATGTTAACACTTATCCCCTGTGTCTGTAGCCTTCCACATTGGAGACAGGGACATGAGGAATTCGTGCTGTGAAATAGAAATGTGTTTTTGAAAATATGCATGTCTATTTGAAGCTTTTGGCTATTGTAATGCTACTGTGAATGTTTAAGAGAGAAAGTCATGCTGGATTCACATGGTTAGATCTTGATTAAAAGGAGTGGGAAATTCTTCAAAATAAATAAATTAAAATGCTTTTAATTTAAAGAGAATGTGTTCACTTGAAATCTAGTGAAATAAAGACAATGAATTTCGCTTATTCCTGAGATCCCTTCCCATTTTATGTGGTTTTACAGCCACATTTTTACATTTTATTTTAAAATTGTTCTTTTCAGGTGTTGATATATAAGAGACCCAGATAAACTGAATATGTGGGAGAAAAGAGTGCGACAGACTAGACACAGTTTTGTGAAGTATGCAGTGCAATGTTACTGACTCCTTTCTTTTGATGTCTTTCACAATTGTCAGTAGGTAAATAATTTCCATGAAAAGGAGTGAATTGTAAAATGGCTGCATATAAATGTCGTGAACTCGAAGAGGAGAGTTTTGTGTTAGGTTCTCAAACTTTTTTTTCGCAGGGACCACTTTTGAAAATATTTCAGGCTGTGATGATCACCTGTCCCCAAAAGTCACGGCTCCCCATGCCATGCCATCCTCGTATCATCCCACTGTCCTTCATATCATGCCACCCTTACTTCTGCGCCATTGCTGGGGGTGAAGTGGCCTTCAGAGCATCTGGCCAGCAGTTGCTGTTCTCTGGCCACCCAGCTCTGAAGGGCTGTGGCTGTCAGCCGTGCAAAGGGCTGACTGTCACAGCCCTGGCATTTGTGGGGGCTGACAGCTCGCCTCCCTACCTACCCCCAATAACCTAGTGACTGTGTGAGGTTTTCTCTACATCCTTATCTGCTCTAGGGATGCACAAGACACAGAAATAAAGACTTCATTCTCCAGCCTCTCAGTCCAGCACCTTTACTGTCTGGAAATCTACCACTGCCAAGTATAATTTTTAACTGAGAAAAGTAAACAGAAAAAAAATAGGTGTTTATGGAAAATGTGTCACATTTGTGCTTTCCGGCTGCTGCAGACCCAGCAAGGCTAACCGTGTTTCTAGAGTTCAGCAAACATTGCCTACACAGATGGGAAAACAGATGGCAAAACTGTATTTTTATTTATTTGAGATTCTTCACTGGTGTCTGGGTTAAGGTGAGCTATTCAAGGCCTCAGGAGTCACTAAATTACATACACTTTACAGCTTTGTCAGTCAGCTAGGAAACCAGATTTAATCATGGGGGAAAGCCTGAACAAAAAAAGTGTGTCTTCCTCATAATTCTAATGTGTCTAGGTTTGTGCTGAGTCACATTTTCTGCACAGAGTGAGTCGCAAATCAAACTTCTAATTTTGTCTCCTACCTTAGTGTCTTCCATCTCTCCTTTGTGCTGATTACACAGCTGCCACATTTTACTGTGAATCCTGGTGGGAGGGAAGGGATTGTTTTTTCTTCTGTGAACAGAACAGGCTTCTTGGGCTTGGTCTGCGCTGCCTGGAAAATTTGGTGGCAGTCAACCAGAGCTACACAGAGTAACTTGTGTAACTCCTGTCAGCTCCCTAACTTCACTTCACTGTGCTATGCCACTTGAGCAGGTGGTTTTACTAAGTCGATTTCCAGGTCGACGTAGTGTATCTTATTGACTGTTCAGTCGATCTGGAAAGATGGAGCTGATGCTGGCAACCCTGCTGCTGGCAGTGTAGATGTGGCCTTAATTAAACTTATTTTTCAGTTGTATTCCAGTAATTTAAATCATTGCTCTTTTAAAAATGTCATGTCCGATCAACCACTTTACAGGGAAGGGTGTGGCAAGAACCCGCATTCCAATATGCAGTTTAGTATAAACTACATAAACAACTTTTTATAAATCACTGTTGCCTGTGTAGAATGGCGTGTACTATAGCTATCGCATGTCCTGTACTGTCACCTGCTACCATCATGCGATGGACTGGGAACCTTCTGTCTTTTAAGTTTGGGAAATGGACTGTAGCTGCCTCAACCCTCTAAAATTCAAAGTGTAATTGACATCACAGATGTAAATTTGTGTATTTTTTTTACATTCCCCTCTTATTGTTTAAGTAGTTCTAATAAGCCTGTTAAAATATCATTTAGCAAAAATAGCACCAGGTTTTATATTGTATTCTAGGATGTTCCTAGCCACACTATGAATAACTGGAATAATGTTCTGGGGCTAGGACAAAGGACTCTTCTCCCTTCTTTGATTGTGTGTCTGATTGAGAAGGAGTGCACCCTCCATTTCCATTGACTCCCTTTGTTGGATCAGGCTCCACTGCTTGAGAAAGTGGAAGGGGAAGTGCATGCAGTAGAAGTTTCTGGTATGAAGAGTTTGCAGAGGGTATGGGGAAGGATTTACTCCGTTTAATGAGTCCACGTATAAATGGCTTTGGAGAGCTCCGTGTGGAAAGTTTTACCTTGTAAGCAGTGGGGTATAATTTATTGATGGTTCAAAGGCAAGAATTGACATTTAGAAATGCAGATATGTATCTATATTCAGAGCACTACGAATGGGCTCCCTACTCATCAGGCTAAGTGCAACATCTTCTTGGGGCCTCCAGTCAATAGTCTTACAAATAATAGGGCAGAGCTCTGCTATAGCAGCCTTAGGACATAATCTGTCTTTCTCAGAACAAACACTCTGTTTCGGTAACTGCATTGGCAGGATTCATTAGCTGCAAACTTCTTTGGCAGGTCTGTTCAGAGGATCTCAGACTTTGTTAGCTCTGGGTAGTGAGACTGGTGGGTGCTGGTAGTGAAGAATAAAACCCTGTTCTTGGAATGGTCTGTCTTCTGGTTTTTTCCTACCCTGAATTTGTCAGTAGATTTTGGATGGTTACAATCCTCATTCCAGCAGGATTTGACCTTTCCAGGAGTGGAAACAAGTTTGATGCTGTGGTGGTGGAGTTCAGTCAGAGAGAAAACAGGAGATGACTTGGAGGGGAAAGATAAGTGTTCAAAGAGGAAAAGCTGTAGCTTACTGATCTGTCAATTCCAATAAAAGTTAACCTTTGTAGCTGATCAAAAAGGATAAATCCGCAGATTCAAATGATCATCTAATAAAACCTCACCAGTGTTTTAAATAACTATAATAATCGTAATACATACCAGTTTCTGGGGACGCTGCTCTTTGAGGTAGATAGCTTTCCACACCAGTAGAAGTAACTGAGGAGGCATCCAGTCCTGTGTGGAAATTGATTATGTTTCAAAGAGTAATCCTCTTTGAAGTAAAGGGACTGCTCTGCTTCGGGATTGCTGTGTGAATGATGTGATGTCTGGTTACCGCAGTACTAATTTTTGGGTTAGAGATCTGCAGGTGGTGAAGGGAGGAGATGTTCTGGAGACACTAGAAAACTCTTTTGATCTTGGAACAAAGTTGGACCCCATTACTCTGTCTTTGGTGCCCCAGTGGCCATCTCCTATGTAAGCTGCCACAAACTCCATTTCCCTGGGAGGCATGACTCCTTTCTGAGCAAGAACTCTGTTTAAAAATGTTAGGCTCTGACTCTAGTCCATCAAGTGTCTGTGCCAGTCAGGAAACTTGTTTTACTGTGTACGTACAAGTGATCAGGCTGTTTGCGTGTTCTTCTTACCTCCCTTCATGTAATGTGGGTGAATTTATTCTCTTCATAGTAAATGTTTCATTTGGAGAGTACAGGTCTGTAATGCAGCCTTTCAAAGGAGGATTCATATCTCCAGGGATTAGGCTCAATATGTATGGCACCTAGTATCAAAAGGAAGCAGAGCCATACATTTTCAACATCACGTGTGCGCTAGCTGCTGCGTTAGGCACTGCAGTAACACAATAACGGACCTACAGCTTCCTGATCTGTCCCCAAAGATTGGGCAGAACACTTTTTGCTTGACTAAAGTTAGAGAACGGTAGGAATGGCTGGGTTTTTTTGTCTTTGTTGCCTGAAATGATTGTGTTTGGAAGCGTCCTGGCATATGCTGGGAGAAATGCTTCCTTTTATGCTGTCGGTAGCATGAGGTGTCTGGATTGCTCATGGTACTATCTGTAGTTTATATGCCACCAGAGCAAACAAAGCGTAACTAGACGCAAATACGTGCTCTGTATGCGCTGCTGTCTTTAGTTGAAAATAAAGCAAAGAATGAAAAGTTTCCTCTGCATACTGGCAAATAAGCAGAAAAATGGAGGCTGGAATTGCAAGAGTGATTTTGGGGAGGCGGATCTTTATATAGGGGAAAAAAGAGCCCTAGTTCCATTCCAAGTTAAGGGACCAAGCTCAAATTCAAGAGGTCTAGCCAGTGAGAAACACTCTTGTACTGCCTGTGAGGATTTCCTTTCTTTCTTACCAGATGCTCCTCACAAGCTCTGCTTCTACTAGGCTAGATCTGCAGCGTGCACACAGAAGCTGTTCTTTCATCTTGAATCAGGAGGTTGGATGGGCCATCTTATCTTTGTTTGTTTAGGTGGGACATTAGTGGGGTCTGCTAATACTAGATTTGGTTCATGTGAGTTTATGCAGTTGTTATACAATGGTGAGCATCAGGGTTGGCTTTTGAGGAACTGACCAGCCTTGTTCTTGTCTGAGGGTCAGCCCTGAAACACACAATGCTGTTAGTGGTTTTGGAAGTGACGCAGCAAGTCACTTTGTTTGCAGGTGCAATCAGGGGATTGATTACCAGCATCTGTTATCTCTGTCAGACTCTTTGCATGGCATTTGTTTGTGGTCCTCTGTGTGGCGGGTTCCCTGGTCTAGACCTTGTCAACACAGACAGTTTTCTGCCAGTGTTTCCCCTGTGCAGTTTCTCCAGCAGTAGCCACACTGAGAGAGTGCTTGTGTGCAAGCGGTTACCACTGCTATCCACCATTGTCTGTGGCAGTAAATATGATAGCATCCAAGGGCACTTTACGCTGGGCACTGTCCAAACCCAGACGGTCTCTGCCACGAAAGTTTATTCTGTATCATCTAACCCTGCTCAGAGCAGCTTCTACAATGGTGCTAAAAAGGCTGTTCTACTCAACTTGCCACGGGGATACTTTTAGAGAAATGTCACTGTCATAAGGTCTTAACATGCCATAACTACCAAAAATATTTTTCATGGGGGAGTCTCCTGAGCTCTTTGTTTCTAGAAGTGCCCGTTTCCCTCCTTCCCTTTATCACCTCTTTTCCCCGTATCACAGAAACTGTCACACATTGCCTTTGCAGCACTCCAAGGCCTGAATACCAAGAGACGAGACCTAGGAATCAACCTAGGCATGGTTGTGCAGAGCCCTAGCCACAGAATCGCCTGGTCAGGCCTCTTCTCGTCATTATGGTACTGCCTCTGTGAAGCAGCCTGTGTGCCATAAAGAAATGAAACAACAGAAAGATTGCACAATACAGTAAATTCTAAAGATAGCTGGGAGCCTTCTGCATTTCATTAGTGTTTGTTAAAGTGTTTTCGTGCGAAGCCCTCCCAGTTTGCCTAGCCAGACTCAGTCCTGGCACAGCTTGCACAGAAATTTTCATCTGTCATTGACTTTTTGATGAATTTGTAATTTTTTTTTTAAAGTACAAGAGCTTAAACTGATTGGAGGATGAGTTGAGACAGAATCGTCGAGTGTCCCATGACCACTCCCTTTTTAAAGGCCCTCAGCTATGCTATGTTGTAATTTTTCTAGAGACTTTTCAGTGCTGGGTTGTGTTGTTTTGAATTAGTGCTTGAAAACTGGCCTCCTTCTCCACATACAAATAACGTTGAGTCTGTAAGAGAG
Organism: Pelusios castaneus; assembly: GCA_007922175.1. Lineage (NCBI taxonomy): Eukaryota > Metazoa > Chordata > Testudines > Pelomedusidae > Pelusios > Pelusios castaneus. The sequence continues at coordinate 4,008,180 of ML685954.1, forward strand.
CGAGAGTGAGGAAAGGCTTGGAAGAAAAGGAATAATCTAAACGCTGTGCCTCGTTGGTGTGGCATAAGAATTTCCAAACAGGAAGAGACAATGGGAAAAATCTCTCTGCATAAATAATGTGCCAGTTATTGGATCCGGGTGCTATCTAGGCACCTTAGAACTAATGGGCATTCAATCTAATTCATTACCTTTGTGGACAATTTGTCTCTACTAATTTTTATTTCTGTATAAAGCTGTATAAACTGATTTAGCACGGGCTGATAGCCCTGTAATCAGTTGAAACAGTTTATCAAAGGTTGTGGTGGATTCTTCACGTCTTGCAATTTTAAAATCAAGATTAACTGTTTTTCTGAAAGATATGCTGCAGTTCAAATAGAAATTATTTTGGGTAAGTTCTTTGGCCTGAGTTGTGCAGTAAGTTGGAGATGATCACATGGGCCCTTCTGACCTTCGACTCTACGAATAAGTCTCCTGTGCATCCATGTAACAAATACAACATTGGTGGGGCTTCGGATTATGGCTTTAACCGATAAAACATCCCCAATAATTTTTTTAATGAAGTCTGTGTTTATCCAATAAACTGGAAAAAACACCAGATATGGCTTCTTGTATCTATGTACTACAGAGAGCAGTAATGTACACAGAGTAGTACACTACACAAAGCAGTAATGTAGGCCATGGGGATGTGATTTCGAAAGAGCGTGGCTCTGTTGCACAGTAATTGTTCTGCATGAAGAGATTCCCTACATAGTGCTGTTTGAAATAACACTACTTAAAGCGCACTAGGGAGCATTACAAAGAGAGTACTCAGCAGAGTGTAGACAAAACCCTGAATTTTGGACATTTGCATAAAACTCTGAAATGACTAAAAATAAACCCTGAAAAACAGACGCCCTAAGCACAGGAAAGAGCAATACAGTTTCCCTATGGTCCTGGTCAAAGTGCATTTAGTCCTCATCTGGAGGGATCAGCTCGAGGGGTAAGAACAGAGGTTGGTCCCCATGGCCTAATTAGTCTGACCTCTCTGGAGGTATCGACAAAAGAGTCAGTTGTAATGGCAGCTTTTTGCCGTGTGGACTCACCTGTTCACTGGGAATTAGACTGAGATCATCATATTGCCATGGTTCCTCTTACACGCTGTCAAAAGCCTTCCAGTGGGAACACTTAAATTGGTTATTATTAGCCAAGTACACACAGTGTAAAAGATATATGCGCTGGTTTTATTTAACACTTGTATTATTTGAAGATTACATTTGCCAGAACACGACTTCCTTTATCTAAAGGGGAAAAGGAGGGATTCTGAATTCAGCATAGGTGACAGTCAGGCTAAAGACCCAGGCTTGCTGAGTCTGACATCAGAGTTACCTGTCAGGATCGCAGCCTCAGGTCCAAATTTGACTGTCATGTAAATTGAGGCTAGAATTTTTTAAGTTGTGGATAGTAACAGGGCACAACGCACCCCACTTCTGCCTTTTTGCACTACAAAACCTGCTCAAACGCTATTATGTATCCTCACCCTGCCTTTTATTTGCTACCTCCAGCAATGCTTTTACAGTTGCATGCACCAGTGCTATTTACAGCGTCTCCTGTGCTTTTTGCCCCTTTCCTCAGGGCCCGAGAGACGGAAACGTCTCTTCTCTGAGACCGTTGAGTCTGAGCTCAGCTAGCCCTGTTCTTCCATCCTTCCTTTCTGTGCCTTTCTTATCAGTCTTGAGCTGATTGCTAATTGGGGTAAGGGACATTACTTGGGAGGGAGAGGTGGCTGGGTGAGCTAGGGCCAGTCCAGAGAACTAAGCATCAAAGCACAGGCTAACTTGTTAGCTCCCAGCGCTCTGTCTCAGGGGCATGTGAGCAAACTTCAGCCGTCCATCGTTATACCCATAAAATATATCAGGAATGACGACGGTAAAGGAAAAAGAGGAAGAGGTGCTCAGATACAGTGACACAGTTGCTCTGTGCTGGTTGTAAAGGAGCACTCCACTGAAATGGTTAAAACATTCAGTCTCGAGTTCGTCGGACCAAGCTGCGTCTTAATTGTGCTGCACTGTTGGGCATCTCAGAGCTGTAGGATCATTTTAGAATATGCAGTTTGGCCCCCCCGTGCCATAGTGACGTAGCATAGGAAAGAAGACTTGCCTGATGTGGGAAGACTCTGCACTGTTGCAGAGGAGGTACCCAATCCAACATTTAGGGAATTCATTGTTTAAACTTCTAGGACTGCTGCAGAACCAGAAAACTCTGTGCATGTTTTTAGCATATTAAAATGTACCCAGTGTTGGGGTGGGAGGAGGAACTTGAGCAAACAGCCTCTTTCTCACGAGACAGGAAATTAAACTTATTTTGCATAGTCAGCAGCAGTTCAGATCTGTACAAAAACACCAAACTTTACCGGAGCCCTCATCACCCCAAGGAAGTTTTAAAAAAAGCAATCCTGAGGTAGCTGAGAGTCCTCCTGCAGTGCATCTGCATCCGGGTAGAGAGAAAGCAGTGAGGTGGTTAACAAGTGGTGGCTATTTTGGAAGAACTTCATCTTCCCTCTTCAAAATAAAAACCCAGTAAATCAGCACACTCACCCCTGCTGACTGTGAATGGAAACAGTCAGGTCACTAAACGTGCCAAAGGCGAAAGAAAGCTTCGGTGTCTTTCATCCTAGGATCCCAAAGTACCTGTTAGCATGCCAGTGAAGGTGGTAAGTAATAGCATTTCTGCTTTACAAATAGGAACCTTGCACACAGAAAATTGGCTTATCCAAGATCCCACAGGGAGTCACTGGCAAGAGATGGGGTTAAAAAAAAAAACCAGGTGTCCTCACTCCCAGTCCTGGGCTCTAACAACCAACCATTTCCTTGCCCTGACTAAAGACTAGCCTCTTGGCAGGTGGAAGGTACATCTCTCCAGTGAAATGCACGTTGGCTATTTATTCTCTTCAGGATGGTACAGGCAGGGTGTGTCGGAGGCCACCCTTGGGTTCTAGCAGGCTGTGGATAAGTGTAGTTTGTCACGCTGCCCTCTGTGATATGATTAGTCCTGTGCCACTGCTTCAGGCTGGAATGCAGCTTTTTTCCTTTACTGGCAGCCTGAGGGTGCAGCATTTGTTTGGAGGGTATGCTACTGTATTGTGAAAGAGGTAGAAGAATGTATGAAATGTAGGCATCCATCTGTTCCGAAGCAGAGCTTGTGCAGAGAAGAGGTAGACAATCAAATTACATGGAGAAAGAGACCCTTGTGTATGAATACCTGCTTTCCCTCTTCCCCAGACAAAAATAGTTAGCTCCTCACCTACAGTAATATTAAAGGTTTTACTTATTTATCCATATAAAATCAATGAGTCTTATTTGAAAAGAGCACAGAAATGGAGTATGCACTCTGTGGGAGGGCACAGACAGGTTAAATAAAAATCCTGTTTGTGTTACAGCCTCTAGTAAACTCATTTTGTTCAGTGACACGTTGATACCTGACAGGAATGCCACATGTTCCATTTTGTGCTCTTACGGCTGTCTTCAGCTTGCACTTGTAGAAAAAGAGTGTGGCATGCTTCGGGAAATCCTTGCAGTTGGAGGTTAGGCAGTCTGAAATTCTGGGTTGGTATTATGTGCGCCTGGTGTGTTCTACATGCTTTTCAGAACAGATTTGGCCTGTTTCCATTGTGACTGTAGGCCACATGGGTGTAACCAGCTTTCCAAAATGTGTAGCGGGATTCTAGTGATCATAGAGAAAGTAGCGTGTCTGCTGTCTTTCACACACCCACACTGTCCTCACCTGATGATACATGAGTAATATAATCATCTTTCATCTGAGGATTTCAGAGTGCTTTCCAGACATTACTTTCCAGAGAGTTCTGGATTTTGATTTTATTCTCAGTTTGTAGATTGGGAAAACAGATGCAGAGAGAAGTGGTTTGCTTAAGGTTATCCGGTGAATTATTGTTGGGTATATGACCCAGGAGTGCTGGCTCTGTTACCTACTTTAATCAGGAGGTGACCACCACTCTGGAAGACATAGCACCCCTTCTCCATTTAGTAACCTGTATGCTTGTGGGGGAGGATTACTCTGAAATGTTTAGACCCCCCAATCAGTTATGTCCATGGAGCTGCAGATGGATGAACGGCTTAACTCAATTTGTGAAGCTGTCATACAACCAGATATTTCCAGCAAGATATCTTTACTGATCTACTAGCCGCCTGTGGGTGAATTGCTGGCTTCATGAACTGGTAGTACAATATAGCCAAATGCCTCTCTCTGACACTCACCACATTATAGTGTGATTTAAGTACTGCTTGATAAGGTTAATTGCTTTGAAGTGTTCCTGAGAGCCTGGCCTGCTGTGAGCACTGAATGACGGTACCGCAACAGCTTCTTTTCAGCCCTTCTGTCAGGCAGAACTCCTGAGACTTCACAGCTTCCATGTTTTTTGGGACAGCTGGATCCTCAAAAGTCTGCCCAGGATAGCTTGGTGCCTAGCTCTCCTCCAGTGGGTGAATTAGAAATGCAGAAGGCTGTCGTATAGAAACACACAGGCAATAAAGGGCTATTGTGGGGGGTTCCCTTTGCTCTTGCTCCACTGTCACACTTAATTAAGCCTGGTTTACGCAAGTGATATGAAATTTGTCTAGCCCAGGCACAGTTTCGTGATAATGATGAAAAAGTTCTCTCTTGTTGAGCACCCTTGACTCAGATTTCAATCAGATCTGGAGCCTAGAGTTCTGTGTCTCACAGCCTTTAGACTAAAGGCCACACCTGAGATTTTTGCAGCAATATTAATGAGCTGATACCCAGCAATCATGTGATCTATTCTGTAGCTTGTCTATGGAGGGTTCTTTAGGGGTTTTTTTTGGTTTGGGTTGGGTTTTTTACCATGTGTAAGTAAAAATAGGAAAAAACCAGACTGGATTGACATAGGACTGTTTATCCTGAAGAAACCCAAAGAATTTTACAAACAGTTTATGTACAGGAGTCACCTTGATTTCCCTGCGATAGAGGGTGGTCGGCATACTGTATCAAGGGGAGGACCAGACCACTGCTATTATGAAATGTCACCTTGGATCATCAGTGACCCTGATGACCAGACAAGGCTCTTGGGTTTAAAATCTCTCCCAGTGTGTGATTTTTATTTTGTATATGGTGAAACTGAGACAGGGTAAAGTGGCAGAGAGAGTCTGTCAAATGACGTGAGCACTTGTCACAAAGCGTCTGACGAAGTGGGATTTTCTCCCACGAAAGCTCATGCGATAAATAAATCTGTTAGTCTTTAAAAGTGCCACAAGACTCTGTTGTCATGAGCACTTGGGTAAGACTTCTCTATACTCCCTTCTCTTGTCTTCATGATACTCTCTCTCCAATCGGAGTTGTTAAGAAAAGATTTGCCTTCTTGGCAAAAGTCTTTCTCGTGCATTTGCAAAGCTAAAGAACGTGTTACCTATAAAATAACCTTCTTGTCCAGGGTGTTTGTCACTGCTTTTCAGTGTTTTCTTTATTTTATCTCCTTTGGTGCCAGTCTCCAGAATGTGCATTTAGATTAGGTGTTTCTGACCTTGGCTTTATGCAGCTCCTCCAAGTAGGAATTGAAAGTGGGGTGGGGGGTTTGTTTTAACCCTTTGGAAACAGCAGACACGCACGCGACTGCAGCTTTTAAGCACTCATTTCACTGTTACGCTGGTGTGGTGTCATTGCTGCCTCCAAGGATATTTAATAAAATCGAGAACAGAATTCTGCCAGGGACACTGCACTAGTAATCCATTTAAAACAAAAAACTGCTGGCTCCCAATCACCCAAAGAGGCTGCTCTGCCAAAACGTCAGAGTGTCGTGTTCAAGGAAAGGTCCTAGGCCTGCATATTTATTTGCCTATGCCCAGTTCCTAGTATGATCCTCTTCCTATCACACCGATTACTCCTGCTTCCAGGATTCCTAATCAGCATGTGGAGGCCAAGAGAGCGAGGTGGGGATCGCAGTCATCCAGAACATGGGCACACACAATAACAGCCTTTTTGTAATGTGAAGAGGTGTTCACTGTTGAGGACACTCGGTTCTGAACCCAGTCCTGATACTGACTCAGTGTGGGGGCTTGGCCAAGTTATTTAACCCCATCTGTAAAAGAGGGTACTTCCCTACCTGTAGGGGTGGTGGGAGGAGTGATGAGTGTTTATAAAGCACTTTGAAGATGTGGAGAGCGATATCAATGTAAGAGTTGTAACATTTCCAAGTGCACCACTGAATAGATTAAATCTGTCCTGGAGCTAGCTGACCCAGAAAAGCTGTTTGCAGCTTGAGTCTCCCTCGTCCCCATAATGCTACTCACTGTAGAACACTTTTGTTTCCTTTCCTGTTAATATTGGAGTGTCGAGATTATTTTACAATGGTTCCCTTATTTTAAAGATGTTAATAAATGGCAAAGTTCCACTTTTTGAAAGTGAAAGTGGATTTAGTGCTGATGAGCCATCTAGCTCCCCGAGCTGATGCGTTTATCAACAACACATAACCAGCTCACAAGTGTCCTGTACATGCTGCTCTCTGCTCTAGTTTCAGCCAAGACGTGAAGGAACCAGGAATTCCCATAGCCTGTTCGATCCTTGATTGACAATACAGGAGACCTGGCAAATACGATGTTGATTTCTGTGCCATTAGCATTTCTACACTAAGAATTGGTTAGATACCTTTCCAGTTAATGTCAGAAAGGGGCAACGAAGTAGCCTTCAGGTGGTGATGACTTTCAGCAGCTATCACCCTGAGATTTATTTGAACTGGTGAACTAGGGGTGAAAGTGTCTGTTTTCCTGTTACCCATTTCTTGAATCGGCCAAACCTCCTAGAAAGCTGTTCTAAAGAGAGACTTATTGTAAGATGTTTACGGGTAAAGTGCAGTTTGTTTTAAAACAGATTTCCTTTTAGTTCTTTCAAGTTTTGTTTAACTCTGGATTACATGGAGGCTTCTAATTTCTTTTGCTTTCTTGGTAATTTGTCTTAATGTTGCTGTGCCTGTGGTGAACCTGTATCATTTTGCCTTGCACCTTTTCTGTTTCTTAGTTTTTATTAATGCATCTAGAAGATGTTCTGATAAAGCCTTGGCATCTTTCATAGTTTGAATTGTAGACAAACTACAAAATCTTAGTCCAGCAGAGGAGAGGTGAGGAGTCTCTGAATGCTCTTTTGAAAACACCAAAGTCACTTTTAGAATGAGATCCCTGTAGGCTGGCAGTGTATTTATAGGCTTGCCATGTTGTAAATGTTATATTATCCTTTGTAACAGAAAAGCTGGCTTCAGATTTCTCCGCCTGTTGAGCATGGTAAACAGTTTTCAGCTCTTTATAGTTAGAAGAGATGTGTTAAAATGCTTTGCATTGGTATGGAGGTTTTTAGAGACTTTTGTGTTTTTTAAAGGTCAGAAAACGTAAGATAAACAATCCGGCACAACTGAAGTTAAAATTAGTTCATCAAACACTAATCTCAGTGTTGTGTAGGTAAAACAGAGTAGCACGAAGTAGGTGTTATGTGTACAAAGGCAGAATTGTAATCCCCTCTACTCATTGAAACACTTCATATATCAACTGAAAACTGCCATTCCCAAAGCAGCTTTTCTGAAATATATCTTGATAATATTGCTCTTAGGGCTGATGCTACACCAGCCCCAGTTTTATTATCCATATAGAATTTTCTTTTGCTTCACTTCAACTCTTCTAATCCTTTGTGAGCTGGAGGGAAGGCAAATGAAAAGAGAGGATAGAGAGGCAAATGAAGAGCGCTGGGATTATGGTGACTATTTTTAAACAAGGGGGCACCAAGTAAGATAAAAATAAATCCTGTGATGAGGATGCAGCAGGGAAAATCCCAGTGTGCATCCCCTCCCTTCTTCCCCACCCTCACCCTGACAGAGCTTCAAATTGAAGTTGCTGTGATCCGTAAAGTATTATGAAATCACAATAGGTGTTCCAGTAGAGCAGGATTTAACCTCTGTTATGAAAAAATAGAGCATATCTCCCCCAATGGAAATTCGGAAACAAAAATCTGTTAAAATAGTTATGGCTGACAGCATGTACCAATAGCTTAGAGTAAAAGATAATGACGGGTGTGTTAATTATTCCAGCTGTAAGCATTACAAACAGAGGACATTCATAGTTAAGGTACCCTTAGAATAAATTAAACATATTATAGTAAAAATGTACAGTTAAGGTATCCAAATAACCTTAACTGTGCCCTATACTGATGCTATGAAACCATGATTAAAATAGTTATTGCATGTTGCAGTTACAGAGTAGAATTAAGTTTCTTTGGGGTGCCTAAACTCTACATTTCTCACTTTTAAGTGTAGCACTCCCTCTGAAATTCATGACTTTATAATACTCTGGAGATAATTACATCATCCCCATAAGCTACTGATGCATACTTTCAACTTTAACTCTAGTTTGATGCAATACCTTTTATTAGGTAAACTAAATACAGAAAGCTTGAGTCTGTAATGTTTCCAGATTGCTGAGATTTGGGTTACTTTAAAGGATGATATGTATGTGTCTGTGTCCTCAGCTCCCTTTCTGAAGTGTTTTGCAAATTGGTACAGAAACCATATTTAGGAATTGCTTCGCCCAGCTGAACTGCAGCCACATACAAGCATGTCTATGGTGGAGAGAGATGACAGCTGCTTACTAACAATATTGCACATGTGAAAGACAGGAAGTAAAAGGAATACTACATTCAACTGAAACTGCAGGGATAGTCTAGGTAGACAGTGCTTCTCACTGTGAGGGGCTTCTTCTGACTTTGTCAATGCGTGTCGGGAGTGGGTCAAGTAAGACATTCATAAAAATGATACAGGTCATCTCTGTGAGTGACCTTCCCTGCTATTCTGATCCGAGGACATTTCAGAAAAGGTACCCTGGCCTGACCTACACTAACTCTGGGGGCAGATTTAGCGTCGGAGAGAAAGGGCTCTTGGTTTGAAGCTTCACGTCTCTGGTATCCCGACTGCCAGTTATGTGGCCTCAGACTGCAGTGCTGAGAGCAGCTGTCTGGCACGTTGTTAGCTGGCCTTGTACTTAGTGCTTTACATGCAGAGAAAACATGTTCCTTTGAGTCACAAAACAAGGGACACTTAAGCCGCACCGTAAGGTTAAAAGTCATATGAAAAGAAACATCAGGTGGGGAAATTAGTTGTCTGTGTGCCTGACTTTAGACCCCAAGGTTTTATTTGCAGAAGTGCAGAGCACTCACAGATGCATTGGAAGTCAGTTGGAGCTGTGTTTTGAACATAAACCTGCTTTATAATGCTAAGCAGTCTGAAAATCTGGTCCTAAGCATCTCTAATTTGGCACCTAAGCAGGTGAAACTTTGGAGTTTAATATCACTGTGCCTCAGTTCCCCATCTTTAAAATGGGAAGAGTAATGGGCCCTCATCTCACAAAGGTGTTGGGAAAATACATTGGTTAATATTTGTGAAACACTCAGACACTCTTGTGATGTGTGCTATAGAAAAGCCCATGAGGAAATCAATAATTCTGTCTTCAGAGCAGTGTTTGAACAGTGTGCCATAAATAAGGCCAACGCCACACCCTGAACAATGAGGAGAAAGCTATATATTGAATAGCTGGTAATTTAAGTAAGTCCATTCCATCTGTGCACTGAGTGAGTAGAGTCCTGTGGGGAAAGAACAGTGTTTGTGTAATTAAAGACTACCATAATACATGCAAGCAAGAGAGCCAAGTTAATGTTGCAGAACAGTCTTACTAATTCTGGCATTTCCTAAATTCAGAGATCTTGACTTTCCAACTTTAATATTATTTAGTATAGTTTTCTGTGTATTATTTAATATTTTCCTGTAGCACTCAAAGACCCCAATCAGCATCAGGCCCATTGTATTCAAAACCTATAAAGATGCAATCCCTGCCCCAGTAGACTGACCAGTTTCATGTTTGTTTCCAGTGAGCTTTCTTGGTAATCTATTTTTGGGGTCCTCTGTTCTATCATAAAGCTGAAATGTTTGGGTTACCATCACAGCAGAGGAGTGTTTGTTTAAAAAAAAAAATTTACATTGGAATTTATTTTCTAATGTAATAGAAATACTTGTGTTTCTTGTAAAAGTTTAATTTCCTAAAACTTAAATTTTGGATCAGAGTGAATCTTTTAACATGTCTGTGATTATTGACCACAACCACAGGAACACAGTGCTCTGAAGAAAATTCCATGTGGGTCTAATATATATTTTCTCTAACACAATATTTGGCTGGTTGACATGTTCTTCTTATTTCCTGGAAACATATAAAAGCTGGGCGTGGTACCTTTATTTAGATAGTGAGAAAATATGCACAACATCTGTCTGGTTGCCAAATATGTAGGCGTTTAATTCTATTTTGGATACACTTCTATGGCCAGCTTGGAGAAAAGTTAAAATAGGTCTATTCTAATGTTCAATTAGCCAAATGAAAGTATAGAGATGGACGTGTTGGGGTAAATGTTTGTACTGGTGCAAACTGTCTTGGTGTTTAATACTTTACCCTTTCTCTAGCATGTTCAGACATACTTGTATTAAAGTGGTTCACAAACATTAAGTAAGCTTCCCAGCACCTCAATGAGGTAAGAAAGTTTAGAAAGAGTTAAAGAATAGGTAGTCTTTTGAAAGCCTGATTTTACTAAAACAAACTCTGGTTTTCTCCTAGTAATATTTTGCCCTTAAAACTTGATTAAATCTTGAATAAACATAATTAAATTGTTGAAAGGAAGCAATATTTGCGGAGGAGGGTCTTGCCCAGTGGAGGGGGCTTCGGCCTGGGACTCAGCAGGCTTGGTGCTGTTCCAAGCTATACCAAAGCATGTGTGGCCTTGAGCAAGCTGTGTTTTCCCCTCAGTACCTCAGTTTACTTATCTGTAAAATGGGGGTGGTTGGTAGTTGCTCTCCTTTGTAAAATACTTTGAGATATACTAAGTTCTATATGATGGAATGGAATACTTTGGATGCTGATTTTGCACCTAATTTTTTATATATGGCACACATTGGGGAAAAGATGTTTTATCTTTCCAGGAATCTCTCTCTTGACGATCAAAGCGTTGCTTTAAACGGGGATGCAGTACACAGCAGGATAGACGGAGTTTAAGAATAGGCCGTATTGAGCGTCAACCCAAGGATCTGTGTTGTAGTTTTATGGAATGTAGATAATGTTAGCATCCTCTGTGTCCTGGAATTTGCTCTCTCAGAGAATATTTTCAGATGAAATAATGAATTTGGTAACTTCAAGAAAAGGGCTACCCCACTACTTCCTTTTAGAGTTGTCTGTGGCTAGGATTAGCATTCTAGTTATTGTGGATAATAAGCATCAATCAGTGTGATAGTGTTGCCTTCATGTGAATCCTGCACATGAGCAAGAAATCATAATTCCTATCCATGTGATAAAGGAATGTTTTTGTTCCACTTGCTTGGCTCTTCATTCCGCCACACAATATGTCAATGTTCTTGCAATCTGATCCTCTGAAGGAGCCTTTGTTTGAGAAAATATTGTTAGTTTTGGCTCTTAGAGAGCCGAAGTGACAGGCCAAGCCCCTAATAAAATAGGAGATTAAAAAACCTAACCAAAACCATTCTTATGAATCCTGTGTAAAAAACCAAAAGGTTATCTTCGCTGCAGCTGTCCACGCTGTACTGGGTGTCTCAGCTGAGAGCAGCATGGTTCCCAGCAGAGGGTGGTTTTTGTTTTGGGTTTTTTTTTTCCCCTCTTTTAAGACTTCAGTTGTTGATGACGGTTGAAGTGAAATACTAGAGGCATTGGAGTTCCTTCTTCAGCATTTTGAAGGGAGTGTCAAAGTTGTGTATGGGGAAAATTCTACTTGTGATTTGTTTTGATTAGTTTAACAGTTGCTTACATCGTTTCTTGAATAAGCTGCTGTATCCTATGCCCCCAAATTTTTAGTGGAGCAAATCAAACGATTTGTATTGTCTTCTCCTAAACCAACAGTTTCACTGAAATATTCTGTTGGATCATTTAACTTCAATTTTAGATATGATCTACAGTTATCACGCATTTCCTGGTCTGGTCATTACTAATTATGAACAACATCCCCTCAACACTTCTTTTCTGAGTTTTTTGTTGAGTATGTAGGCAGCAGGGGAGAAATTCTGTACACTCTCCCTAAGTAATATTGTGTTAAAAAGTAGGCCTCCTAGAGCATAGCTGAAGTTAGCTGTTGAAAAAAACCAAAACACCTTTGGAGATATAGCTAAAGCTTTGTCTGACTCATGGACTGGTGATTAATGAATTTCAGGCCAGCCAGAAACTTGGATTATGATTAAATCTCTGCTCCTTCTATATCGTTAATATTTAGTCAGGGGAATGCAGCCAATAATGTAGAAACCAGTTCAAATATCTCCTTCTGGTTTAAATATAAAACAAAATCCCTTGCAAAGTGGTGAGATCTGCAGAGGAAAGGCACTAATTAAAGGGACACTGTCACAGTAAAAAATTTGTTTAGGAAGAAAACCTCTCTCCATTGATTACTAATCACCTCTTACAAAGTTAAAACATTTTAAGACTCTAATATTTTTCTGCATTTAAAAGACCCTCCTATTTCCATTTTGTGTTTTGAGCTTGGATAGTGAACATTTGTTTCTCATGTTTTAGCACAAAACTATAGTGTTTGGGGAAACCGTTGTTGTTGGGGGGAAAAAACTGCTTTATATTGAATTTAAAAAAAAAAACAAAAACGGAGAAATTTAGTTGGTTTTCAGAATGTGAGATCATTGATACACAACTTGTGTCCAGTTCTGGGCATCACAGTTTAGGAAAGATGGGATAGATTGGAGAGAGTACAAATAGTAAACGGTTTAGAAAACCTTACCTGTGAGGAAAGGTTTTAAAAAAACCAAAAACTGGGCATGTTTAGTTTTGAGAAAAGAGGACTGAGAGGAAACCTCATAAGCAGTTCAGTATGTTAACGGTTCTATAAAGAGGACTATGATCAGTTATTCTCTAGGTCCACTGAAGGTAGGACAAGAAGTAATCGGCTTAATCTTCAGTTACTTCAGAGCAATTTAGGTTAGATATTAGGAAAGTCTTTCTAATTTTAAGAGTAGTTAAATGCTGGAATAGGCTTGCAAAGGAGGCCAGGGAGTATTTGAAACTTTTAAAAACAAATTGGAAAAACACCACGCAGGAATAATCTAGGTTGCTAGGCCCTGCCACAGTGAGGGGGATAGACTTGATGGCTGTCTTCTACACTTACTAAAATTAGTTCGAATTAGTTAGTTCGAACTAACTAATTCGAACTAATTTTAGTTAGTTTGAATTAACTTAATTCAAACTAGAAAAAATTAGTTTGAACTAAGCAAGTGCCATTCATGGCACTTGCTTAATTCGAATTAGCCATTTCCATTGAATTCAATGGGCCGGTTAGTTCGAACTAACATGGCCACATTGGTTAATTCGAACTAACTAGTTTGAATTAACCCTTACTTTGAATAGCCTATTCGAAGTTGTTAGTTCGAATTAAGGAAGCCCTTAATTCGAACTAATGAAAGCCTAGTGTAGCCACGGCTTTAGTTAGTTCGAATTAAGCCTCCTTAATTCGAACTAACTTGCCCGTGTAGACATAGCCGATGACTTTTCCAACCCTGTGTTTCTATGATTCTTGGATTTGTTTTTGTTATATGAATACTCATCCACTAGAGACTGAATTAAAACCATTGAATTTATTTCTGATCAGTCACTCCTGATCTGGGGTGGATTTGGTATTAGGATCAAGAGGTTACAAGTTCCATCATGCACCATCACTAAGGCTCTGTATCCACCCACTAGCAGAGCTTGCTCTTTTTATCAGTGGAGTTGAAAGCTGGCTGGCTGACTGTTCTTTCCTTGACAGCTTGCTGAGGTCTGGCATCTGTTTGATTGCCATTGAAGCAGTCATAGGATTATCTGGGTGATGATGTGTGCTGCAATCCTAATGGGAGAAACAAAGGAGAGCTGACTAACCCGAAACAGCAGTGATTCAATGCCTTAGTGTTGGCAGGTGTGGAGCTTTCTGAGCATTTGTGTTAGCAGTGTCCACTGGGAAATCCTCGCTTGAAGGCTAGCCCCAAGAAGGTTTGCTTAGAGTTGCATATAATACTAGTGTACTTGGCTTTATTAAAAATAACTGAGGGCTGGCTATGTAGGTGGATAAAGGGCTAGGAGTCAGGTGTTCCTAAGTTGCAGTCTGAGCTCTGACAACACACAGCAACTGGGAACAGGAAACACTTTAAAACGTGAAAATGTGAGACTAGAAAGCCATAAAAAATGATTGGAGGAATTGGGGCCAAGTGTCGTACCTAAACCTACCTTAACTCTTGGACTGAAATTGATTCGATCAGAGTGTGTCTCGCCTTCCCTCCTCCGTCCTTAATAGGAGTCTAATACTTTGTAGAGTGTTCTGAGGGTTAGGTAGCAACCAATGTTTATTAATTCTTAGCACTGTTATAAACATTTATCAGTGTCTCTGCCTCTCTGTCCTTTCTCGTTTCCAAGAAGACCCTTTATTTATGAGCTGCTTTTTTACTGGAACCTGCCCCACCTGTCATAGCATTGTGGTTGCTGTTAAACTTTTTGCTCTTATAACTAGACCTAGTTTATCAAAATCAATATTGCAAAGTTTAAGGGCAACAACCCTGCTGGAAGAGAGTCTAGTTATATTTTCATGTCATCCTTTCAAAGCTACTGGCCTCGGTGGTGAAGTGGGGATGCAGCTATTAACACGTACTGTCCCAATACAGCTCCATAGCATCCAGGATATACAAACCTAAAAATGCAGCCAAGCACTAAATGACCAGTTTTAGACGTGGTCTTGGGTGGCCTCATTCCCTGATTTGATGGAAGGTGATTGTATTTGGGCTCAGGGAAACTGTGTTAGATAAGAGAAGTGTGTTGGGGGGAAATGAGTTGTGGTTCCAGTGAAATTTCCAGAAAGACAGTTCTCCACATCCCACCACCTCCCCACAACTATTAGCAGAGTGGTGAAGGGCTGGAAGAGTCATGGAGATTGACTTTCCCTCTCATCTTTAGGCCAGGGCTGAGGTATGTTGTCACGGTAGTGCACTGGAGAACCTTCATTAACTCTGTAGTCTGCAGACCCCTCAGCCCAGCACTTTTACTAACCACTGACTTCTTTTGTTTCTGTTTCAGTGGGAAGTTGGTTTCACCAAAATGGAAGAATTTTAAAGGCTTAAAACTTCAGTGGAGGGATAAAATTCGTCTCAACAATGCCATCTGGAGGGCATGGTACATGCAGTGTAAGTCGCTTTTATGGTAAACATGGTTACATGCAGCCAAACAATGTTTGCATCAGGCCACGTATAGATGAGGCTAAATGGACGAGAGATGAAGCCGCAAGCTCCCTTATGATGGAAGAGCCCAAGGGATCTGCTGTTAGCCTAAATACTTGAGGGGCAGTCCGGGACTTTTGTGTCTCAGAACCAAACCATGCCTCTGGAATTCAGCACCGCATTGGGGTGTTGCACCACTTGAATCCAGGAGCGGTCGGAAATGGCCTATTCCCCATTGGTGTGTTGGAGGCAATTATGGGAAAATCCTTGTTAAAATCCTGCCTCTGAGATGGAGAAGGGATCCTTGAATACCATGGGTGTACCCAGCAGTCACATTTTCATTTATTTTTCAGACCTGGAGAAACGCAAGAACCCAGTGTGCCATTTTGTGACTCCACTAGATGGCTCTATTGATGTAGAGGAAAATCGGCGGCCTGAAGTATGTAAGCTTTAGATTCAATCATCTCTATATCCCTCTTATCTCTGGTTAGATGTGAGGGCTCTGCACTGCCGCCATGCTTTAGAGTCCTTTCAGTAGTGAAAAATATCAGCGTTCATGCTGTACGACTACTGTTGAGCTCTGTTATAAAGCTATCTGTACTGAAGTGATCACATTGCAGCCCAAGGATGACTTACATCCCCTGGAGTCCTACCATGCAGCCCATGACTGCCCTCTAGTTGGACAAAGCTAGGTCATGACGGTGCAGTCTGAAGAGACTGCGATTATAACATGCCAGAGCCTATTTTACTTTTCTTCTCAAAGGGCCCATTTCTGGGGGTTGCTGAAGTTAATGGGAGGAGAGAGCCAGGCATGTTTTAAGATCAAGCCTGAATGGCTTTATGAAAGAATTTGCAACATTGTTTTTTTTATATTTATTTTGCTCACCTGAATTTAAACTAACAAGCGATTTCCAACTATCGTGTACATTGTAGCCACAACTGAGTGGGGGAGGTTTGAGCATTTGCCTTTTCTTTTATTGTAAACTGACATGCAAATTATTGACAGCCTTCTGGCTCCTGTCGCCAAGTCTGGGTCTCAAGTGTTGTGAAACCTTAGACTGGACTCAAACAGTATATCCTCCTGTTGAACCTATGGAGCAGAAGAAGCAACAGCAGAAATGGGCTGCAAACACATCCATGGAGTGGTCCTTGTATATGAAATTTTTGAAAACCAAAGTTAGACCAAATTTTAGTTTGAGGCATAATCTAATCAGACGAGTCAAATCTGCCTCAGTTCTTGTGAACTTGCCTTATTGTGGCACATTAAAGCTCCGCATTCTGATCCTTCAGTAACAGGTTTTTGGTTGGTTTGTTGGTTTTTTATATATGTGTACATTTATATTGCCTTGCAACTTTCTCCTTTCCCACTCGCTCCAGGCATTTTATGTTTGTCTGTTTGTTTTTTGTTTTCCAGGGAGTACGTTTTATTACATTGTTGTCATGATGAAGGGCAGGCTACATAGTAGATTTTGTATCTTGGCTGATGAATTTTCATTATGCTTTCACACAGCTGTGTTGACATGCATATATCTTCAAAAATAAGTTTCTGTAACGTAACTAATACTTTTTCCTTTTGGACTATATAGTCTTTGCAGTTTCATTGCATGTGATCCAGGTAGTGACATATTGATACAATTATTGAACATCTTCACTTGCTTAGTATATGCGGGGAAGAGTAATAGGGCCCTGGGTTAGATTTGCTCTACAGTAGCTGGATTTAGTACATTGTGTCTGCTGGGCTGTGAGGTCAAACAGAAATGATGTGATCACCTTTATAGCTTCAGTCTGCCTGAAAACTTTGTGTGGCTATTTAATGTTTGCGTATATTTCCTGATGCATTTTGTTTGTTCTCAGGCCATTGCAACAGAAGGGAAATATTGGAAACGAAGAATCGAAATAGTCATCAGGGAATATCACAAGTGGAGAACATACTTCAAGAAAAGGGTCTGTTTGCAACAGAGAAAATATTTTGAGTGGAATAATTGCTTTTTGATATAATAGTTGGACTTCTGATGTCACTTTTACTAATCATGCAAAAATGTTGGAAATTGAAATATGCCAATGTAAACATTGGGTTAGTTGATACATAATAAGAATAAATGAATTCACTGGTTCTGGTTATCCAACCCCTTGTTGTATGAATCGTCTCTACTCATGATTATTCTTGTGAGAGCTAAAAAATGACTTGAGTGAGAACTAATCACAGAAGCTGGGGGAAGTAAAAGAACTATTTTTACTTTTTAAAATATTCTTTGTTCTATCTCTGCAGTTACAGAAACACAAAGATGAAGACCTCTCAAGCTTGGTGCAGGTAAGTAATTTTTGTGGAGGCACTGGGAGCATCTTTGTTCATTGAAGTAGTGTTCAGTAGCAAAGATGTACTGGCATGACCGCTTCCGGTGATTAAAACCTAAAGTCACGGATTTAGCTTTAATATTTGTCATGAAGAGAGGGTATCTTTTTGCTTATGATAAATTGTATAATAGAGAGCAGTACAGCTTGGTCCCGACTGCTATGACATGAGAAATGAGAAAGAGCGGGCCAGCTGGCCCACTCAAGGCCATCTCTTTGCATTTGATCACATGAGAGCCTATTATTGAGTTATAACTGGCAACATTCCCTGCCTTGTGGAATTGGGAGAGGATATTTGGTGTGGATTCCAAGTGGAAAACTACACAACAGAACCAAATTCTGTTTGATTATAGGCAAGGAGTTTAGTAAGTTTAAAAAAAAAAAAGTGGGGGGGAGGCGGATGGCTAGATGTTGAGACAAATAACAGCACTTAAAATAGCTGGGACAAAAACTAGTAATGCTATTTGAGCCTTCTTTGGGCATAAACTGGTCAAGAAGATGACATTTCAGGCCTTCTGTAACTAAATGTAAACCCAGTCTGGATTCATTCTTTGTTATATGCCCAGAACAATCCCCGTGGACATAAACTATTCAGCAGACCCAGCTATGATTCAGTTAAACCATAGTTCTGAGTGGAAACTTCAGCAACTTCCATTGCATTTTGCTTTGTATCTTTTAAGAGTTCATTCAAACCCCAAATCAGTGAAGTTCTGGGTGCAAAACACCACATATGCTCAAAAGAACTAAGAACATTGCCAAAGCCACCTTGGTTTTATGCCGTTCTAATCATCAGATGGAATTGGGAAGAAATTGCCTCCCCTCCCCGCCCAAATGGAGTCTTGTGTAATGATATATATTTCACAGAAGTTTTATGCTAACCTCTGAAACATCTGGTTTGTGACATTGCTGGAGACAAGATTGGGATTAGATACATAAATGAGTTGTTCCAGTACAAGAAGAAGTTGGGTTAGATTTATTCATCTGTTTGGTATATAAAAGAAGCCAGAGTAGATGCACATCAGTTCAGACCAACAGTTCAAAGGGTAAAATTCCAGACTAAAGTGACCTGTTGCGCTGTTCCATGTGCGTGCAGGCAGGATGCTAGAGCAGGCTAACAAATTGGTCTGATTCATTTTGATGGCTCCTGTAGAATGCTCCTCTTTATTAAAATATGGAAAATAATCAGCTTTGTCTGTTTGGTGCCCTAGTAACTGCATGTGACTGATAGCTTCATATGAGCAGACTTATTTCTCTTTCTTCCTTGGCAGGACGATGACCTCTGGCGTCAAAGTTATGGCAGAGAAACCCCTGTCCCCATGGAGGAAGATTCCTTCCTGGATGCAGACTTGCTTATGTCTGAGTTCACGGACACCCTCTTCTCCACCCTCTCTTCACATCAGCCGGTTGCCTGGCCAAATCCCAGAGAGATAGGTATGTGTTTCCTTTTGGCTGTGTTAATTTTGCAGTGAGAGGATACTTGAGGCTTGTTGCTTCACTTTGAGCCTCATTTATTAATTTTTCTTGGTGAGAAGGTGGCTCCATCTTTCTCTTCCAATGCATTTCCTTGGGCTGTTTGTACTTGTATCAGTTTAACAGTCGTGGCAAACGTAAAAGTTAAAAAAATCATGTGTTAAGGGATCAGAAATTCTATTCAGAGATTCAGCCTAAATTTTCTTTTTCTTTTATTACACCTAATTACTGGTACACCTTCTTATTTTAATAAATCTACCCATGGCAAGCACTAGAAAGCATTATTGCTTATAACACTATTGTAATTTTCTTCAAATCTTATTTTCCATTAATGTAATAATTATTTATATACACAATAAACTTGCAGAATATCACAGTCCCTATGAAAGTCAATCCAAATAAGCTTTGTTCCTGTCATTCATTAACACTCTGTCACCTTCAAGAATGACCCTCTTTCTTTTTATTAAATGAAGATGCCCCTTCCTAATAGAACTCAACTCAAATTCTTGTAGCCAAAACTCAGGATTGCACTGTTAGGACCTGATCCTTTCCTCACTGGGAGTTCTCTGTGCAGAGTGCTTACATAATGGTGCAGACCCTGAGGTTTATACCCAGTTCCAGCAAAGTGCCAGTCATTGAGTGACCCATATCCACACTGTAATAAACTCAAGTGGCATGTATGCTGCAGAATTAATCAGTTTCTCTTTTGATTTTTCCAGCACACTTGGGAAACGCTGACATGATTCAACCGGGACTTATTCCTCTCCAGCCAAATCTAGATTTCATGGATACTTTTGAACCTTTTCAAGGTAAGAATTAGGGGGAAAATGAGTTTACTGTAGTTATTAATATTACTGCACCAATTTCTGCTATAGAGGGTAACGGGTTTTGAACCGAAAAATAAACTATGCAAAGCAATATATTTATCCTCTCTATAAATTATGAAAATTGAACCAAAGTTTGTGAGCATTTGAGATCTAATTTAAAAAAAATACTGTAAAGAGATCCTCTTACTGTTGTGTGACAAGTTCTTTTCCTGACTGGGTTTTGAAAAGCACTCCTAAGATTCCATGTGTGCTAAGATTCAGATTTGGAACAATGCAGCTTTTAGAGAACCTGGTTTACAGAGAGATGGCTTTTGAACCTTTAACCATAGATAGACTGGGAGAAGAAGACTTACAGGAGGATGTTGCTAATTGGTGTATCCCTAATCCTCACATACAATCTCTGTGGTATCCCCATTTCTTAGGATTGATTTAATAGCCAAATGCAAAATCTCATGTTACTGAAACCTCCTTTACTTTTTCACTGTTTACTCTAGAACAGTTACCAATATGCGGAAGAGAACCACAGCTGTCAAATGCATTGTAATTTTTAATATAAGGCAAAATTCCCACTTCTGTAAAGGCCTGCACAAATCCTAGGCACCAGCTAACCTATGAAAATAAGAGCTTTTCGTGAGACTTAACTGATGCATGGCCCTTGTGCTGCTTCTCTGTATAGAGCCGAATTTCACTCAATGTACTAAATTTGAACGGCATCTTATAAGTATAGCCCTTTCCCAGTAATAATAAGAAATAATCCCTTTTCCAATGAGTTCATCAAGCTCAGTAAGACAGGCAAACATCTTTGTATTGTAAATGAGCAGAGTACATTTTGTGGTGATGCAATATCCTTTTTTTTTTTTTTAAACTATTTATTCATTTACTTGCTAACTCTCAGTAAGTCTCCCATTACTTGCTGCTGCATCGCAGAGTTCTACCGTAATATAGGAAGTAAAACATTTCATATTTGTTTCACATTCTTTCAGATTTGTTCTCATCTAGTCGCTCTGGTAACTTTTTCACTCCTCTCCCTGCTGCCAGTTCTGCTATCACAGATACCAGCAGCCATTCTTCCCAGGTAAAACAGGTTTTATGTAGTGAAAATAGTCAGAGCTCAAATGTATATGTACTATCCAGACCTTCACCTACTAATGCATGCTATCAGACAAGCTCACGTAAATAGAATTGAATAAACACTTACGATATTTGGCTAATACAGTAAATTTTCCTTTGATTTTACCAATAGAAAATCATTACGGTAGCCTAGAAGTAAAAATAGCTGGTACATATACTGTACTTGGTGAAGCATTGGAATGGGCTATCTAGGGAGGTGGTAGAATCTCCATCTTTGGAGATTTTTAAGGCTCGGTTAGACAAAACTCTGGCTGGGATAATTTAGGGGGAGTGGTCCTGCTTTTTAGCAGGGGGTTGGACTAGATGACCTCGTGAGGTCCCTTCCAACCCTATTATTCTATGATTCTATGATTCTACTTGCATTGCTGTGACTTAAATACCTTTGTCCCCCACCATGTCAAGTTCAGAACAGAACTGTTTTTTTGAGGAACAGCCTTTGCATATGCAGGGAGAGTGTTTTATGGTGAGAGTGAAATGATGCTGTTTCTGAATGGAGCTGGGCCTTCCTAGAAAGATTCATATGTACTAAGAGGAATGTGGTCGAGCAGGGTGCTGAGAGACTTAACTCCTGGTTTCTCTTCCCAGCTGTATCATTGACTAGCCCAGTCACTTAAGCTCTGTGTACCTTAGTTTCCCCATGTGTAAAACAAGAATATTGGTGACTGCCTCCCTCTGAGGAGCTGTGGATCTCAAAACCCTTGAAGATCTTTACCTGAAGGGCACTTACAGGAGAGCTAAGGAGAAATGGGAAAAACTAGAGAAAGTTGTAGTTGTTTAGTTCTTGATGTGAATGGTGTTGGCTTAGCAAAACCAGGGATGATTGAGATCTAAGCCTCATTCTCGCTTTCACATTTGGGAGTAAGGAAAGGTTTAGATGAAAGCTTCTGGTGCTGGCCCATCTCCACTGTCATCAAGTATTAATTCATACTATTTTCTTTCTCCTTCCAGTCTTCTGTCCTGCCCGCAGGGTCTTTACCCAACACACTCCAAACAGTGAACCTCAGTGAAGGATTGATTGCTTCATCGGTACCTACTCCGGTCCTTCCTGATGTTGGTGCTAACCGATGCTCCAGCACTAGGGGTGGAGGCTCTTTCGTCCAGCCATCAGACTTCAATTCTGAGTCACCTCTAAGTGGCCAGCAGCCATTTCTGCCGGTGTTCCCAGCTCCAGGGCCACTACTGCAGCCCACCGCCCCACCACAACAAACCGCTTTGTCCACAGTGCCTTTGAATGCCAGCTTGAATTCCCAGCCATCTGCTTTTACTGTTCCAGAAACCCAAAAGTTTGGTCTCTTCAAATCTTCTGTTGTTACCCACACGGCTTCTGCCACCCTGACCCACAATGCTCCTGCCACCACTTTCAGCCAGAGCCAGAACCTCGTCCTGGCAACACAGCAGTCAGGGGGAGGAGTGCCTTGTAATCTGACTCTACAGACTGCTGTTGTGCAGGGGCAGCCCCGGCCTCAGCTACAGCCTCAGCTGACATTTGCACTCCCTAAACCCATTTCCCTGGCCAACGCTGGGACAAGGCCTAAACAGCCACAGAAAATAGTGCCTGCTCCAAAACCCGAAACTGTCCCCATTGTATTAAATAATGCCTTCATCACCCCAGGTGAGGGTTAGGGGGGCTCCTTTTTGCTGTGCTGGGAGGGAGGAGCACAAGGGAGGGGCACAGCTGCTGTGGGTGGCATCAAATCACATTGTGCTAATCTGCAGCACCCCACGTGTTGCTGCGGGTACCTAGAAACTGTGATGGGGAGGATATTTAGTGTTGTGAGCGCTGCCTTCTCAGAATCAGCTTTTCAGATAAACATGCAGGCTGGTGACGCAAAGAGGCATTTCCAACTGCCCTGAATCATAATCTGGTCATAAGGGAGGCAGCGAGGCCCACTGAAGGTTGTGAGGACTGGGAATCAGAGGGTCTTAAAGCCAGGAACAGAATCTGCCATTTATAGAACCCTACAAATCCACGGATATCTGCAGGATATCCGCAGACCATTTCTTGCAGATGCAGATTGGATACAGATCCACATATTTGTATTTGTGCAGGGCTAAAGCCCTGAAAATCCATGGATATCCACAGACCATTTCTTGCAGATGCAGATCGGATGCGGATCCCCATATTTGTATCCACGCAGGTCTCTAGCCATTTAGTCCTTTGCTTGCCTTTAGCAAGTCGCTTTACCACTCTTTGCCTCTGTCTCCATCTGTAAGAGGAGGATATTTAATTAATTGTAGTTAGTTATTTAATGTGCCTGGAGATCCTCAGCTGAATGGCACTAAACAGATGCAGTATAAATTCAAGTATTGACTGTTTTCAAAAGGATGTGCGTGACTAGACAGACCAAACTGTCTGATCAATTGGGGCTGGTCCTCTTGTTTCTGAGAGTGCATCTGTAGCTACACTCCACAGTCACAAGCAGGCTGTGTCCACACTCACTGCAGTGCATGTAGCTACATGCAGCAATGAAAGTGTCTGGCAGTGGCAAGCTGCTGGAACCTTTTCTCTCTGCCTGCCCCTCCCCATAGCCTTTCCCCATTGCCAGAACCTTTCCCAGCTGCCAGTCTTCCACTAAAAATAGCAGGGCAGATGTGGGAGCTGGGAGTAGTGAGTCTGTAGTGCTATAAGAATAGCCCTAGCCCCTGAATGTTAACGCTTACGAGCAGGGCTGGTGCTGTGAGGAGAAAGACATTTCACTGGTGGCGGTCTCTAAGAAATAAAATCTTAGAATTTGTGTGCCTTGAGGCTCGTAGGGAGTCAGTCGGAGCAGTGTCTGTTTTCAGGATAGTGTTAACCCTAAGGGAAGCAGAAGCCAAAGACCCTGAGGATTTGAGCTTGTTTCAGAGACAATTTCAGAAATGTCCCTATGTTGGCCCATTTGCTTTGAATGCAAATGATATGGGGAAGTGTTGGCTCATGGCAATGAGGATGTAACATGCAGATTAAAATCCACTTAGAACCTAACCGTGGGAATCTGCTACAGTTGAGCTTTCAGCTCTGTTCAGTCCACAGTCTACTGCAGGTGTCTGAGAGGAGCAAGCATGAGCAAAATGAGAGAGCTCTCAACTTCTCATCAGGAACAGCTGCAAGGAGTTGCACGGTCTCCATGATAACAGGAACAGGCTGCACATTTATTTCTTGGGATTATACACTGCTTTCAGGGATGCATTATAATCACCTGGCTGAAGACCAAGTTACTTCAGTCACCCAAAATACGCTATCGTCAATCCCCCAGAAATGCCCAGCCTGAAGGATTATTGTGAAATGGAAATGACTGAAAAGCAAAAAAAGTTTGTGTGTCTGCCTATGGTCATGACACTGGCAGCCGACCAGAAAACCTCATTAACATCCTCAATTCTGCTGCATCCCAAATCCTAGCACAGTCGTATCACTTGAAATAACCCGATCCATGGTTAATAGCGTTAAAGACACTGCTGGGTGTGCCTCTGTAATTTCTTAGGTGCACATAGGAAAGGTTTAAAGCAAGAGGCCACCTGCCTTCAACTGCCAAGAAATGCACTACTGACTTAATGAAATTGGCTTTTTCTCACTGAGAACATATCTGCCTTCATATGCTAGGGCTAATGTGTTCACTGATGTATAGGCAACTTGCGGTGTGGTCTCAGAAGCTGTTATAGTTCCTCTTCATATCCTAGAACCAACTCACAGTTGCAGTTTGTGTTACAGCTTGATCTTTGAGAGAATTTAGAAGGAAATACAATTTGGCGAAGTTGTGCAGAAAATAGCTATTCAGTCCCATTAAATCTGTTCTGATGAACACTAGTTTGTTCCCTATATGCAACATTCTCCAAGTCTTTCATCTCAATAACTATTCTAATTTCAGTTGTATTCTTCAGCTGCCTTTCAGGGACAGTCCAGAGCTCTGATCGTAACCCTAGCACCTTTAAAAAGAGAAGGGATTTTGACTCCAACCATATCTCCACCTAATGTAATTGCAGCAGCTGGAATTGCCAGAGTAAGCAAAAGAAAAAAAACTTTTTGGCCTGGAGTTTGCATGTTCTTAGAGCCTTAAAGTGGGATAATGCTTTGAAAAATGACTAGGTACTGGGGATTCCACTGAGTGCGCCAGCAAATCTGTTGAGCAATCCGTTCATGTTTGATTTATCTATGTTGTGTGGCTGTTAGCACTATATAAAACTTACAGCTCCAGGAGAGTGAGGTGATTTCTTTTGTGACTCATATGTCAACAAAGTTCATAACAGACACCAGTTGTGGAGGGTGTTTTGACTCATGGACTTTAAATTCAGAAGGGCCTATCTTGATCATCTAGTTCAGTGGTTTTCAAACTTTTTTCCTCGGGACTCAGTTGAAAAAAAATCATTTATGCCCATGATTCAACAGTTGCATCTTTCAGCAACGCATTCTAGTCTTGTGGCCCACGGCAGCAGGGGGCACTGCGACCCAGTGCCTGAGGGTCTGTGACCCAGTACTGGCTCCTGACCCCTGGTTTGAAAACCAGTGATCTAGTCGGACCTTCTGCACATTGCAGGCTACGGGAACCCCACCAGCCCACCGCATATGATATCATCATCTGATGATGATGGAAGAGCCAAAAGAAATCCAGCTTGACTTTCCAATTGCGGGTTGAGAGGTTTGTCCTGAGTATGCCAGTGTGTTTCTCCAATATCTTTGGGTGTGTTTGAGAGAGAAATTTTAAATCTACTTTGTGTATGATAAGAAGGAAATTGCTTTTTCACTGCGGCTAATATATTCTAATTTTACACTGGGTTATGAAGAAATGGTGGGCTCTTACGAGAAGTCTGACTTTTGTGCCTGATGGTCTCAAATATATTAGCACTAGTTTGGGGAGTTCCTGTCACCAGATAGTTATGTACTAATTTAACATTATAAATTCTCGTTGAAAGACACAGTAATAGAACCCTTTGTGTTTTTCTTTCTATAAAATTCCTGTGCTCTTCCCAGGCTCCCAGGGTGACGGAATTCCATAACAACATTCTGGTTGGTCAAGCCCAGCAAGCTCCGAGTAACCAGCAAGCCCAGTCCACTGTCTCACATCTCTTCTCTATGAGTGCAGTCCAAGATGTGAAAGGAGAGCAAATCCCTTCCCACAGTACCTGCTCACAAGTTCCCTCACCTACATCTAGTAAGTGGAGACCTAAATTCTCTGACTCTCCCCCTTACGCACCCACCTTTAAGGGGATGTAAAACAGATCTCAGCCAGCTGTGATTATTACAGATCCTGGGGAATTCTTTATAGAGAGAGCTTTTGAGCCCCACGTTCCTTCCAGTTTCCGTTGTCTATAATAGTCTTCAGTTCTTGTCCTAAGCTTTTGGTTAATGTCTCTGAGTACTGTTAAGCTGCAGCAGTGCATCCTGGGAATGGTTGTGTTTCAGTACTCCGTAAAACGCTAGAGAAGTCTGTCATTTAATGGAATACATTTAGTTGTAGTACTTTGCACCACTTCTGCAACAGCTTTTATGAGGGGGCGTCCAAGCACAGTCTAGCTTCACAGGTGAACAAAGGTTCCCTGCAACAGTAGGTACGCTTTGGCTCTTCCCTTAGAACGCCGCTTCTGAGGTTCATGGCCATTTCTGTGGAATGGGAAGAAATGAGTAAGTTTCAATATTTTTCCTCTGCTTTAGGAGGCTGGAGTGTCAGAGTGCAGTAGGTCAATGTTAGAGCGTCACTTTAGGTTCTAGACGCCCTAATACACATTGACCTGAAGTGGAGAGAACATGTTGCCATAAGGGACGCATTTAGCCATTGCTCATGAAATCTTTGGATTTCCTAGCCATCTGATCATCTTACTACCTACATATTCCAGTGTTGGGTGCTCTAGAAGTGCAGTCAGCGGCTAGATTGTCATCGGGGTAGAAATTGCTGCTCAACAGCTCACTTTGGTATAGAGTTATATTTTTTAATGATCTGACATTTCCTTTTTGAAGGCCGAGATTGTCAGAATTCAGGACAGGCTTCGCCCTGCCCATCTGAACAAAGCCCCAGTCCTCAGTCTCCACAGAACAACTGCTCAGGAAAATCCACAACTGACCCTCAGATGGCTGTGTTTAAGGTATATGATCCGTCCTTTGAGGTTTTCTTTCTTATTTGTCTTTGTAGCTTATTGATTTAGACTGTACGCAGACTAGATCGGTAAGTCAGTTGATAAACGAGGTTGCATGTGGTGGTGTGGCTTAGCATGCATTACAATTGTGTTGCTGTATTTCACTTTAAACCTCTCATTATGGCGTCAGGCTTTGTAACGATACTGATCTTGCCCAAATCAGCAGTTATTTGTTAGCCAACATGCCCAAGGAGGCTGTATTTCTGCTTCTCCTTATCAGTCATGACAGCATTTGATACTGTGATTCACGTAACCCTTCAGACAGATCTAGGTTTTAACAGGTAAATACATACTCAGCTGGTTTTAGCCTTAGACCTCTAAGCCATTTTAATTTGTCTGTCTGTGCATGTGGTTTTTCATCCAATTTATTGTTGTTCTCTTGGGAGCTCTTCTGGTTGCTTAGTTTTGGGGGCTCTTGATCTTCAGTGGTGTTTGTTGGGGTGATTTCACCTGGCTGTGTCTGGTATTTTCTGGTAGCCCCTGGTGATTGAACTATTTGGTCATTTTCCCAAGCCTGAGGAAAGTGCAAGACTGAATACTCTGGAGCTCATTGAAGTTTCATGCTAATGAAACAGCAAGTCACTTTAGTAGAAGGAGAAATTCGCTGACTGTCTCTCTATCAGTACTCCATTCTTTTACGAACACGGTGATACCTATGCCATTGGCGGAGTGTGAGCCTTGATTGCCTGGCTGAATTCATTTTGGGTTCATTTTAGACCAAGAGTCTTTAAGGGGAATGTTAAAGATTCTTTTGATATGGTGTCTTCACCACTCTTCCTAAACAGAAAGTGGTGGTGTTGCAATGTGCTATTGAAGAGCTGCCATTTTTCCCCAGAGAGGTGGCTGCACTTACTGGGGGAAGAGTTACCTACTTTATAAATTATCATAGAAAATTAGGATTGGAAGGGACCTCAGGAGGTCATCTAGTCCAGTGCCCTTTTCAAAGCAGAACTAGTCCCAACTAAATCATCCCAGTCAGGCCTTTGTCAAGCCGGGCCTTAAAAACCTCGAATGATGGAGATTGCTCCAGCTCCCTCGGTAACCCATTCAAGTGCTTCACCACTCTCCTAAGGAAAAGGTTTTTCCTAATGTCCAATATAGACCTGCAACTTGAGATCATTGCTCCTAATTCTCTCATCTGCCACCATTGAGAACATCCCTACCTCCATCCTCCCTGGAACCCCCTCTTCAGGTAGTTGAAGGCCACTGTTAAATCCTTTCCTTGATCTTTTCTTCTGCAGACTAAGGGAGCCCAGTTCCTTTAGCCTCTCCTTGTAAGTAGGAGGCCAGGGCACTTGAATCATTTTCATTGCCCTCTGTTGGACTCTCTCCATTTTGTCCACATCCTTTCTGTAGTGGGGGCCCAAAACGACACAGTATTCCAGATGTGGCCTCACCAGTGCTGAATGGAGGGGAAAAGTCACTTCCCTCGATCTGCTGGCAGCATTCCTACTAATGCAGCCCAATATGCTGTTAGTGTTCTTGGCAACAAGGGCACATTGTTGATTCATATCCAACTTCTTGTCCACTGTAACCCCCAGGTCCTTTTCTGTAGCGTTGCTGTGACGGGATGCACATCCGTGCACTCCTAGGACATGATCTGGGTAACTTTTCTGTTCTGTTTTGCAAGGTAATTGTGTGATTTGATGCCAAATGCACTATGCCAGATTCCTCTGTGAATGCTCAGAATGTATGCCACGTGATTACCAGGGTGCCATGTTCCCTGCTGCGACATGTATGTATAGATGTGAAGCATGTTACAGGGTTCAGACTCTCAGGACTCTCTCTAGCACAGTGGCTGAAGATTTACATGTCAAAGGGAATGCTAATACCCTCCCCTGCTCAGGTAGAAGTGAAAAGAATCTGACAACAGGACAGTGAGGGGAGGGGCTGTCAGCAGTTTGTTAAAACAAAGACACAGAGACTGTGAGGGGAGGAGAAGCTGCAGGCTTTCGGCCTGAGAAGACACCATCTTGCAGCCAACTTCAAGCAAGATCTGAAAACAGGCAGAGAATGGCTGTAAAACATCAAACAGCCGAACACCGTGTGCATAATCTTGGACTCTGAGGTCAAATTCCAAAGGGGTAGCCGTGTTAGTCTATTGTAGAAAGACAACAGAGTCTTGTGGCACTTTTAAAGACTAACAGATTTATTTATCGCATGAGCTTTCGTGGGAGAAAATCCCACTTCGTCAGACGCTTTGAAGATAGGAAAGTTACAGAGTGGGAGGAAATTAAATGCAGGGGAGTGCATGACATAGCCTCAGGTCAGGCTGTAACAGCAAATCAAAATAGGTGTTAGGATTCAAACACTGGGGAACAGCACATAGAGGAGGGGGAGGTCAATTCACTTGATGTAATGCGAGAAAAATCCATAGTCCCTGTTTAACCCCAAGACAACTGAGTCAAATTTGCATATAAGTTCGAGTTCTGCAGACTCTCTTTGAAGCTGTGATTTGTTATTCATCTGTTTCAACACAGCTATTAACAAGTCGTTGAGGGAGTGGGCAGGGAGATTGAAGTGTTCCCCTACAGGTTTTGCAGTGTTGCAATTTCTGATGTCAGATTTGTGTCCATTGATTCTTTGGCGCAGAGACTGTCCTGTCTGTCCAATATATAAGGCAGAGGGGCATTTCCGGCACATGATGGCATAAATCACATTGGTGGATGAGCAGGTGAACGAGCCCTTGATGGAGTAGGTGGCATGATTAGGCCCTGTGATGGTGTCATCAGTGTAGATATGAGGGCAAAGTTGGCAGCGTGGTCTGCTGCAGGGCTGTGTTCCTGCTTTAGTGTTTCTGCTCAGTGATCTGTAGTTGCTGGTAAGTATCCTTTTAAGATTAGGGGGCTGTCTGAAAGCAAGGAGAGGTCTGTCTCCCAAGGCTTGAGAGAGTGAGGGATCATCTTGTAAAATAGGCTGTAGATTTTTGATGATGTGTTGAAGAGGTCTGGCTTGGGGGTTGTAGGTGATGACCAGTGGCGTTCTGTTGTTATTTTTCATGGGCTTCTCCTGCAGTAGTTGACTTCTGGGTACCCGTCTGGCTCTGTCAATTTGTTTCTTCACTTCTGTGGGTTTGTACTGTAGTTTTAAGAATGCCTGGTAGAGATCCTGAAGGTGTCTGTCTCTGTCTAAAGGGTCACAGCAAATGCAGTTATATCTTAGGGCTTGACTGTACACAATGGATCGTGTGGTGTGTCGAGGATGGAAGCTCGAGGGATGTAGGTAACTATACCGATCAGTAGGTTTGCGGTATAGGGAGGTCTTTATGTGTCCATCGCTAATTTGCACTGTAGTGTCCAGAAAGTGGATCTCTTGTGTGGAGTGTTCCAGGCTAAGTTTGATTGTGTTGTGGAAATTGTTGAAATCTCTATGGAAATCTTCAAGGGCATCTTTACCATGGGTCCAGATGATGAAGATGTCATCAATATAGCGTAGGTAAAGTAGGGGTGCTTTGGGATGAGATGTTAGAGTAGTATGTGGTTTATACCTTTTATTTGATAGTGGTCACTCCGGACTCATTTATAGTATGGTTCTACCTTGATTGGCCATGTTCTCACTTGAAATCAGACTCTGATCAATAAACTAGTGTTTGTTTCACCTAAAGCTGTGTGGTCTTTAGAGGGCGTGGGTGTGGGAGGCTGGGCACAATCCACTTCTTTAAGTGGACGGATTTGAGACTAAGGTGATTGGGAGTGGGTCCCAATCCCTGTAGGGCAGCGGCTCCCAGTGTAGTGTCTGGGACTGGGTGTGCTCGCTTGGGGACCAAGGCCTGTGTGGCTAGTGGATTTACACCCACTGCCTGGGACCAATGACATGCTGGTGGCTGGTGTGGACTGACTCAGGAGTGAGTGGTCACCCAGTAGAGCGGGGTGAATTGGGGTTCAGGAGCAGGGTTCAAGTGGTCATAACAGCACACCAGACTGGATTTGGGGAGCAGCCTGTCACAGTTGCTGCCTAGCCAGTCAGTCCCCAGTCTGTAGCAGTGAATAGGATTCTTCCATCCTAAGTAGAGGACTCTATGCTAAGCTTTGTTGAACCTCATCAGATTTCTTTTGGCCCAATCCTCCAATTTGTCTGGGTCATTGTGTATCCTATCCCTAACCTCCAGCATATCTACAACTCCTCCCTTCTTAGTATCATTGGCAGATTTGCTGAGGGTGCAATCCACCCCATCCTCCAGATCATTAATGAAAACGTTGAACAAAACCAGCTCCAGTACTGATCTCTGAGGCACGCCACTTGACATTGCCTGTCAACTAGACACTGAGCCCAATGATCTAGCCAGCTTTCTAGCCATCTTATAGTCAAACCATCCAACCCATATTTCTGTAACTAGCTGGTAAGAATACTATCGGACACTATATCAAAAGCTTTGCTAAAGTCAAGGTATATCATGTCCACTGATTTCTGCACGTCCACAGAGCCAGTCATCTCATCATAGAAGGTAATCTGTCTGGTCAGGCATGACTTGCCCTTGGTGAATCCATGTTGACTCTTCCTGATTACCTTTGTCTCATCCAAGTGCTTCAAAGTGGGTTCCTTGCAGATACCTAGTGGAGTTCTTCCACACAAGAAAGTCACTGTAGGTGGAGTTTCACTATAGCCTGGTAAAAAATTCCTCCACAAAGACATCTCCTTACACCCATTAGAGGGCAGGTATTTCTAGGCTGACCTGCCTCTTCTTCACTCTGCAACAGCTGCAACATGAGCTGGAGTTAGGAATTTTTCTCATCCTTCATCAGTCTACCCCCGGGACATTGACATCTTCTCTTCTCATCTTCCTGTGCTCTCCTTAAAATGCAGCAGCCACCACCTAGCTGATAACTGTAGCATTCACAAAGGATTAGCACAATGGAATTGTTGCCGTGAAAGTCCATTGACTAAAATCCCTCAGCTGCACATTGTGAGGTTTTGCTGTTAGGAGTGGTGGGTCAGATCTATAATTTGAAGATTATTTCAAAGGACCAAGGATGTAAAACGAAACTGTCAGAATTTTAGGGCTTGGCTTTTTAAAATCATGAAACCTAAACCAAATAGAAGTGTTCCCAAAACTAAGAAGAAAACCAAAAACTGATTTAATTGGGTTTGTATTTAGTACAATGGACACTTCTGAAAGTATTTACGCTGTCACGTGCAAGTACTTAACATGACTGATATTTTCAGAAGTGGGAAGGCTGTGAATACCATGGGAACTTCAGTTCAGCAAAAGATAAAATTGTATGGATTTTAATAGCAAAAATGACTACAAGACAGTGGTGGAGAACGCAGCATAGTCTGATGAGTTCACTTTGTTTATGCAGAATCGAAGGATGAAGCATATTTCAGCAGAACAGAAGAGAAGATTTAATATCAAGATTGGTTTTAGCACCCTGAACAGCTTGGTGTCAGCTAACTCTAAGTCAGTAAGTTGTCTGAGTGCTGTGCATTTTTAACCTGGCAAGAACCTCAATATGAAGTTATAGGAACCATCATTCATTCCGCAAAGGGTTATTAATAAACCTGAACATCGCTTCTTTCGCTGGAGAATGTGAAGTACAAATCAAAACAAAGTTACTTGATACATCTGTGCCATAGGAGTTATGGGGAGGGTTCCCATGAGGGGTAAAAGAAAGTCTGCTGCTACTGGCCAGAGAGCTGAGTGCGTGCCAGCTCTTGTTCTCTTAACTGTACCGCAAGTATGAGTCACAAAATTGCGGGGAGTCTTGTATGAGCATGAACTGCAGCATTAGAGTCTAAGGGGGAAAGAAAGGAAGCCGAGGAGTGCGTTCCTCCTTGCTCCTGGAGCGGCAGTAACAAACGCTTGATCAGATGTACAGCATGGTAATGCTTTGAACTTATTGTATATGGTCCCTTTCCTTTGCATCTCAAGAGTATTTTTACAAATATTCCTTAATCCTTACAACACCCTTATGAGGCAGGTCTTGTACAAATTTGACAGGTAGGTAAACACAGAAAGAATGTGACCTGCTTAAAGCCCAGTATGGATTAATTTTAAGTCCAGGGAGATTACTCATTGATGCGGTATGTTATTTTGTGTATTGAAATGATTAATAATAAATCATTATATATAAAAATCATAAATCATATATTATAATGAGTATAGACCTTAACATCACTTGTCATAATTTCAAATTCAGTTTTAAACAGGTTTATTTTTAAAAAAAAAAGAAAAATGTGTTTAATTTACATAAAATCTAAGTCATTTATTTTTGTCTTGTTAAAGGCATACACAGAGGCAGAGCCTAGATTTGAACTGTTTGGGCCCTTTAATAACCCCTAGATCACACTCTCATCTGTTTAATGATGAGAACACACAAAAAACCCTTCAGACTCAAATGTTCTGAATTATCTCTTTAACACACAACTTTTAGTAACATATGAAACCTACCAAAGAAGGCATCATGCCCTCATTAAGCATTATGAATATTTTAAAGGGAGAAAATGATTAATGAACATTTTAACTATTTCCATTGTCAAAATCCAATTTGAGAAAAGAGGGCAAGTTGCTCAGAAATGCATCTTTCGTGGTAAGAGTCGAGATGAATACCTAGCATAATTTCCCTTACGTAGCATCTTTCATCTATCAATCTCAAAGTGCTTTGCAAGGTGGATAAGCAATGTGATAAAGAGACAGAAACACTTTTGTACTTGCTATACGTGGTTCGGGGAAAAACTCCTAGGCTGTTTAGATCAACTCCAGAAAGTCAACTTTGTGTTTGTCTTTGATACAGATCAGCCACACAATCACACTCCAAAAGACTGTGGAATATATTGCTAAACTGCAACAGGAGAGAATGCAGTCACAAGAGGAAACCAGGCGCCTCCGCGAGGAAATTGAGGAGTTAAATGCTACCATCATGTGAGGTTTTGGGGGGAATTGTTAACTTTTTTCCATAATGACCAGAGCATGGGAGCATTCCTCTGGGTAATAACACTGCGTGTCTGCATCAGATATTACATTCAGTGGCAGTGAGGCATTGAAGAAGAGCAGAAAATCAATGGATCTCAATGAAAAAGCAGTGTCTCAATGGGATGGGCAATACAGTAGCCTCCTGCTGACTTTCAGTGGGTTCTGAGTCCTGGTGTAAATGGTGGTAGCACCGAAAAGGGCCCCGCAGATCTAGTCAAAGTACTCCTGAGGAGTGATCAGAGAGGATTGTGTCCAAAGCTGTATTGCACCGTGAATCAGAAATCATGTTGTTTAAAGCAGTTTGCATACAAAGCTGTCCTTTTGTATATAAGCTTTCATTATTGGAAGAAATAACGTACGGTGACTTGAACACAGAATTGGGAGTCAAGGATCAGGGATCTCTTCTGGCCCTGCAACTGACTTCCTGTGTGAGTTTGGGCAAGACACTTTAATTGCTCTCTTAGTTTCCCCACCTATACAATGGTAGGTTACCATTATTACCCCTGTTTTTGAGATCTGTGGTGTTTTCCATCCACAGACTTGTTAATGCTCTGTTATATAATTAGGGTTTTGAGCACAGCAAGAAGTTATATTTGTAGTAGTTGACAACATCTATTCAGTTGATTTTAAGTTAACCATTTCATTTGGGCTGTGTCCTAAAATGATGGGAATTAGAAGAAAACATCAGTTTTTGTATTAACCTGTGGTTTTTTTAAAAATCTGACTGCTAGTTTGTGTTTTTATTTCTAAGTGGGCTCTGAAAATTACATTGTTAGAGGTTTTACTTGGCTTTTTGCTCTGTTATTTGTAATAATAAAAGCGTAGCCACCTGAAAATTCTCTTTGCTAAATGGATATGGACAGAATGGACAGGAAAGCAGTGTTCCACAATACACACTACTGAGTCATAGAATGAATGACGTTTGTCCTCATCATTTTAGTAGATTACTTCCTAATAGACAGCATCAGTCATGGAGTTTGGTGCTTGTCCTGTATTAGTGTTTGATCTGGAAGAGAAATATCTCCTTTCTACAAAGAGGTTTTGAGCTCTGGCCCTTTTCTTCAGTTCTTGTCAACAGCAGCTCCCTGCTACCGGGGCTCCCGTAACTCGGCAGAGATTTGATCACATGCAGAGTATGTTCGATGAGTATGTGAGAAACAGGACCCTCCAGAACTGGAAGTTTTGGGTTGTATCCTTTTACTGTGCTACTGTACATTGAGTTTATATCAAAGCAAGCACTAAATCCCTAGAGGACTGTGACTGCAGCACAGGACAGTGGGTTCTAATCCCAGCTCAGCCATTAACTGATGCTGTGACTTTTAGCCAGTCACTTATGTAACTCTGTTCCTCCATTTCCTAATCTGGAAAATGGGCATAATACTTCCATGCTTCACAAGGTGTTGTGAGGTGCAAATTCATTAATGTCTGTAAAGCGCTTTGAGAGGCTTGGAGGGGAGATGTTGGAGTGCAAAGTATTATTGCTAATGATAATTACGGTTTAAAACCTGCTAAAGTTAAGTGAATATTGTCCCAGAGGTTATAACTTATTTGTTCATTTTTTAAAAAGGGCCCTAGTCAAGGTAAGTGATATTTAAATAACTGATTCTGTACCGATAACTACTGATATGTTGTTAACATTTCATTTTAATGGGATCACATGTGCTTTCCACCACTTATGTGGTTTTCTTTTGCCCTTTGCCCAAACTGCTCGGTTTCTTTTGTGGGTCTCCTTTACTGACTGCTGTGGGAGTTGCAGAGACTTTAGGAGAAAGCTAGTTTTTTTGTTCACATTCACCCTTATTCAATAGAGCCACCATGCTGGTCCTGAACAACTGGACTCTTTCCCTCTTAGTCAGATTGTCCAGTACCTTTAGGCAGGGCCCCCATGTGCTCTGCAACAAATTTGACTTAACACCTGTAGCCAGAGCCCAGGATTCTGCATCAGTCTGGTACCTCAGACTGGGGCAGCTTCAGATAAAGTAGAAAAATAGTGGTCTGCAACTAATTTAAGTGTGAAAATTATTGCTAAACTAAGAATACTTCAGAGCATTTTGGAAGTTGTTGGGGAGAAAGCTGGGTGTTTGGCAGTTCAAGAGGGTACAGTTGGGTCTTTTGGCACTCAGGAAGTTGTTGAGGCAGTTTGGGATTGTTGGATGTTTCTCCTAAATGATCAACAGTAAAATGCTTGTCCTGGCATCTAAATTGACATCATGAGGCTTTGGAGTTAATGCCTCAAGGAAATGAACTGGTACTTTACACTGATCAGTGCTCTTTGTCTTAAGCGGTCTGCAGGGCGGATGTTGGAAGGAGAGAATGATATGCTCAGCAAATCACCTCTCACAGCTGGCTGTGTCCTCCCAGTACCTTTCTAGCAACTGGGTTTAATCCTCAGCACAAACATTGTCCAGAATACTGTCCAGTGACAGCTTAGGAGGTGATCTGCTCCCATGGTCTGCTGTGGTGATCAGAGAAGATTAGTGTTGGAAGGTATTTTAGGAGGTCATCAAATCCAATCCTTGCTCAAAGCAGTGATGACTAATGTAAACTGGTTTCAGCATGCTGAAATGACTGTAAAGTAGTGAAGGAGGTTCATAACAAATCTGAAAATACTTTCGGGTTTCTGCTATGTAAAGGAGAGAGACAATCTGATTTTGGCTTGCTGGAGATAGCCGAAGAATAGCTGGCTACGTCACTTTTCCAGTCACTTTACAAGAGGTTCTAAGCACAGGCAGTCCCTCTCAACATCACAGGAAATGACTAGATTGATCTTGGTCATTAACGCTGGAGCATAACCAGTAGTGTATTACAATATTGAGACTTGTCTCATATTTCCACACTGTGGTGGAATTGGAAAACACTTTTCTGCTGTTGTCAGAAGATCTAAAGATAGTGGCAGCTTCTCAGGAACACAGATCATAGAGAACTGAACTATCTTTAAACCCCACACAAGTTTAGTGGCTATATATTTCACAAGCTGCTTTGATTTTAAGTTTTGGTCTAGAATTATGCAGAGATCTTAACAAATTGCTTTGAAGGTCAAGCTTAGTGACAATTTCAGCTGCCATGTAGGAGACCCTGATTTGATATCTGCTCCCAGTCCCTGCTACATGGGGCAAATAGAGGCACTGTGTGCTTTGAAGGATGCAGCCCTTCTGCTAGCTGAAGGGAATGATCATACATTGCTCAATCTGTTTCAGCTCATTATAGTCTGAGAATCCTGTCCAGTCCTTCTTTTCTCAAAGGACTGTAGCCCTCAGAGTGCCCATCCTTCAAGGTGGAGGAGTTAAGGGGTGAAATCCGTAGAGCTTGGGAAACAAAAACAAGAACCTGGATGTCCATAGACGACTGCTGTTAGGACTGGTTGCGAAAGGATTCTGATGCACAAAGGTGTCGCAAGGCGTCATGTGCTGTGTCTAAGGCCAGCTGCCTCATTTTATAATAAAAAGGAGTGAGACAAACTACTAGGACTTGGAACAGTTTTCCTGATTTCTTTTAAATATTGCTTTCTGTTCATTTGCAATGTCGATGCTAAAGTTTGATGCTTGTGTGCAGGGACCGAGTGTTGAAAGTGACCCCTAAACAGATCAGTCTTATTTTACCATCCATACAGAATGAATTACAAAAGTAGACAAACACCACCTCTGAAGTTAGTTTTATTTCATTTCAGTATCCCAGGTAGATATGTTTCCTTAAATGTTGATGTTCTTTGCTGCTTGAAGTCCTTTTTAAATGCCATCTGTTTTCCACTTACATTGAACTATTAGGGTTGGGGTTTTTTTTAATTAAGATGCTCTGTGTTCCTTTTCTATTTTTTCCCTTGACCCTCAATGATTTGCAGTTTAGTATTATCATTAAGCCATTGTTTGAGTCCTTCAATGGAATGGTGTCTACAACGAGTTTAGAGGAACTGAATCAGAGCGCGATGGCTTGGCTGGATCAGCACTGTTCGCTCCCTGTTCTGAGGCCAAGTAAGTAGAGTTCTAACCAGTGGGAATTTAATACCATAATAATCATCATACCATTTCCTCTTGGAAAGTCAGCGTGAGAAATGGAAGGGGAAGGCATGATATAGATGTGAAATCTTTTTCCCCCAACGCTCTTGCCTTGTTGCAATGGAAAGTTAAGAACTGCTTGTTGCCAGTGAAATTCACTTTGAGCATATCTTGCATGTTAGCAGTGAGGAGTAAAAAGAGTTTAACTTTTCTTTGTAGAGACCAGAAACTAAATATAGATTCAAGCCCCAACATTTTAATCCATATTTCAAACTCTTGAGATGAGGTAGGGGTCAGGAAAGTGGTTTGTCTTGTCATGAAAATAGAAGATATCTGAATATGTGCTCAGCTTTCAGATGCTCTTGAAGTTTGGGGGTGACTGAATCTGATGCCTCTTTCTCAATCCTCCTCCATCATGAAGCCACAAGTTCGTACTGTGATTAATAGTACAAAATAACGCTGACTACATTGAGACAAATTGGGATTTTGTTAAGTGCAGTCAAAATACTAAATGTCCACTTTGTAAACATTGTCCTTCCAGCATTGTATGGCTGAGGCTGTGTGTGATTGCAACAATATTTGTGTATCTGTACATTGCATAATAGAGTATTCATCCCCGCTGTAACTTCCCTGTGTCTTATGTGAATCTGTTTGTGATCAGACTAACTGTTCTCCTTGATTCTTTTCTGGCCCTTTATTCCAGTGGTGCTGAACACCCTTCGGCATCTAAGTACAACCACCTCCATTCTGTCAGATCCGTCACGCATGCCAGAGCAAGCCACTGAGGCAATTTGTAAGATCAGCAAAACAGCTGGGGCAACCTAACAACCAAAGATGATGAGTTTCCTGTACAAGATGTGGAGAACATCACAGCCTCACAGACTTATGAGTCTTCTTACAGTTGGTGCACTTTAGAAAAGATTCTTTCTGTCATGTAGGATATTGTTCAGGGCATTAGGCCTCTGGCTTCTGAACCTGTAGAGATACAGTGCAACATTGTCTAATGTTCAGATTCCTTTTCAATACCTGGTAGGTTCATTTGAGTGAAAATGCCAACCTCAGATATGTAAGTAGGCTAGAG
Source organism: Pelusios castaneus (assembly GCA_007922175.1). NCBI lineage: Eukaryota > Metazoa > Chordata > Testudines > Pelomedusidae > Pelusios > Pelusios castaneus. Next base: position 4,047,313 of record ML685954.1, read on the forward strand.
TCCTCCATTGAGCAATAAAAGATCGCCATCAGTGAAGCATGAATAAATACACAGTGCACATCTTTGTATAAAATGACTTCAAGTACTAAACGAGATGTAAATTCACTGCTACTCGGAAGAGTTTGTTAAAGGGAAATAGACATTTGATTCCATGAAAGGGAATGCGCTTTTTCATTTCATTTTATTTCCTGGAGTTTGCTTTCCTTGTTGTTTTACTTGAACAGTCAAAAGTTGATAGACGGATGATCAACATATTAATAACCAAAGGAGAAAAATGCTAATCAGCGATACAAAATCAAGGTAAAATACTAGAATCAAAATCTCAGGTTGTGTATGTATCTTTATTCTAGTTCCATATATTATTTGTATATGATCAATTGGAGGGCACGCTTTATTTCCTGACCTAGAAAATAAAGTAGCAGATGCTTTCATAGAATTTCCCCCTCTGCCCTCTCCTGATTTAGTCATTACAAGTGAGTGGCAAGAACAAGGAACAGTTTATCTTTAATTGTGTGAATTCTTTATTGTAAATATAGAGATGAATTTCCATACAGGCTGAAGCTGAAAGCTGTTTTTTCTTACATGCTCTGGAGTTGAACTCTCTTCATAATAACACATGTGCACAGGTGATGCTGTAATGCTTTAGGGGTAGAAACTGGGTTTGTAATATTAGGAAACTGGCATTTATGTTGTCGGAGAAATTAGATCAGTCCACATGGACTCATAATCTCTCCTTCACGCCTGTATTTTCTTGCCTATTTCCCTGCCTAAGTCCTAAACTCTTGAAAGATTGAGGTCACAGCTATCAATCTTTAAAAGGAGGCTTGCATCCAACATAAAACTTTGAACACAGCTTGTTTGATATTTAATCATGATATAATTCACTGTGACTCACAATAAGTGTCTGATATAACCATAGATGGTCCTGAGCCTCACTGTTCACTAGCAGTGTGCTCATCACCATAGTGCTAGCAGTAACCCACGCAGATTGTTCCTGTCCACATTAGGAATAATCTGTGTGTATGTGCCACTGGAGAATTAGGAGGAGTATGGGCATAAACATGGAGACTCTTGTCCCATGATTTGTACGCCTTCTCTTGCAGCGTCTTCTCCACGGCTCTTGTCATGGAAGGTCTATAAAACTAGCTTTCTTTGGTTGGAGGCAAAGCTGGAGCAGAAAATGTGTATGCCCCAAACCCTCCTTGCTTCGGGTGTTTTTTTTCATTGCCAGTTCCTCTGTACAACCTCTTTGCCCCAGTGAGCTGGGGACAGGATTTGGCTTGTGGGTAACAAGTTACTTGCTGCAGTTCTGTAATGAACTCTATTAAAAACCTCATCCTTTATAGCTATCTCCCTTGACCTTAGTGTAGACGTACTATATCACTTCTCTTTAGGTTCTGATGCCTCACTGCGGTGTCTGAGCTCTTGCTTTTCAGTGCACTTTGAAAAACTAAATGACTTGCGTAAAACCACCTAAGGGGACAGCTGTACAGCCCATAGTTAGGGGAATGCCTAGTACACCCTGCTTTCACAGGGACAGTTAACTCCAATACTGTGATTACACAACTGAGCAGGGTTTTTGTATTCTTTTGGGGTTTTGGGTGGGGGAGGGGAGAGTTTCCACTCCATGAATGAACTTCATCTGCAAAAGAAATGAGCATTCGGGCCTTTGAGTGCATTTTGTATCTAGTTCAAAATTTTGAGTTGCCAGGAGTTTTAACCAACGTTCATGTTAGTTGTTGTGGCAAAAAAACCCCAAACCCTTAGATTTATCACAGTGATTAAGAACCCCGAATTACACTGCTTTCGAGAGAGGAGTAATTAGGAACCATGTTAATAATCCACGTTAAAATCGCCTAGCAGCTTCTGTTGGTACCTTTCCTTCCAGTTTCAAAAACAAGCTGCGTTGAGATGGTTAACCCTAGTACGCGGGCAGTGTTTCACTAGAGACAGACTGAAAATAATTCGATATTACATGTTCTAAATTGTTGTCAGGGATGGTACATTGGGAAGCAGCTCCTCACTTTCTCTGCATATATCTTCCCATTTGGAGGGTCAAGCTTTCAAAAGCTACCTATGAAACAAACTGCAGGATTCTCCTGTCCTGCGTTTTTGCATCCTCAGCTTTTTGCAGCTGAGTTTTACACATGAAGAACATCAGTTGTGGTGGAAATGGCATTTGTGCATTCAAATCGCGAGACATTTTGCTACCCATTTTATATCCCGAAATCTCTCTCACAGTTGTGAGATGTTTGCAGCTGTGGAGTTAACAGTTGAAGGCCATTGAAAATTTAGGCCTAGATTTTATTGAAATGGTATATAGAGGTGTCTGTTTAATAATAACAATGAAATGGCTTTTCTCCATATATACTCAGGTCTAGATATTTAGTACAATCTATTAGTAAAATAAGCAATACTATTTGAGATCCATCTGAATAAATGGTGCTTTATAAATGTGACATCTTTTCTGTCGATGTCTAGATTCAGCCTTCATTTTATCAATTATCTTGAATTTCTAACTAACAAAATCTTTGACACAGTGATTAGCTGGGTTCTCCCCAAGTTCTTCATTTACATGTCTATCTTATTGATGTACAGATAGATATGTGCATATTTGCATGTTAACATATGTATCCAGTTAGACGACAGTCTGCTGGTAAAATGCTCAGGACTGGACTGCTTTTCTGTGATACATTACAGATCAAATCTAGCCTCTGAGTGCTGTTTTTAATAGGTTCCATAACCAAAGTTGTTTCCAGTGTGCATTGTAGATACTGTGCATTGTTCTTACCTCATCCCAGTGTAAATTGGGAGTAATTGCATTGAAGTCAATGTGAAGTGCAATCATCATCCGGCATTCCCTCAATAAGCCTGATGTACTAAGAGCCTGTTACAAAGCTCATTGAAGTCACTGGAAGTCCTTCTGCTAACTTCCAGGAGCTTTGGATCATACTCTAAAGAGTTCAGTACAACTTTTGTTAAAATCAATAGAGAGAGACTTACATGGATTCCATTGGATCCTAAAGGAACATGAAAGGGTATTGTGACCGAACCGCTTAAAGTTGCAGGTTGCCAGTTCTTTTTATTTAGAAGTCTACTAAAAACCATTGAGTCTTTGCATAGCTGAACAGATATGGTGTATCTCGTAAATTGTAGAGGAAGTGGACTCAGAACACTTCTGCTTGCTGCACAAAGATTGGCAGCAGGTTTTTTGTTTGTTTGTTTGTTTTTTAATTAAAAATTGCTAACTTTTGCAGGCAGGAGGAAGGGAAATGTATGAGAGAGAGAAAAAAATGAAGACTTTTCATTGTCTGGCTTTTATCAGAAATCATCTGCTTTCCTAAATCTTTTGAGTTGAACTTACACCCATGACTCATGGAGACTTGAACAATAAGCTCTTGTCCCTTGGTGTAACTTTTAAATTCTGAGAAACTTTGCCACCTAATTTTGGTATCTGACCTCTCATTTGTTTATTTCAGGCTGCTTGCCTCTGTACATTCAGTCTAGTGACCTTTGTTTTTTGGGCGCACTGAAAAGGACTGAGAGTTTACAGACCTGGGTTCAACTCCTGGCTCTGTCACTGTTTTGATAAATTCCAAAGGGGTAGCCGTGTTAGTCTATTGTAGAAAGACAACAGAGTCCTGTGGCACTTTTAAAGACTAACAGATTTATTTATCGTCTGACGAAGTGGGATTTTCTCCCATGAAAGCTCATGCGATAAATAAATCTGTTAGTCTTTAAAAGTGCCACAGGACTCTGTTGACTGTTTTGATAGATGAATGTGTACCTAGTCACTTATCTCTCTCTCCCTCCGTTTCCCCATCTGTAAAATGGGGACAATGCTATTTCCTCATCTTTTGTAAAGCGGTTAGTATTTGTAGATCTCAAAAAATTATTATGAAGTTATAAAAAGAGATTGACCCAATTTATATTAATTGCAGTATAAATCTGCTATGCGCATGAACTTCGTATTCTATTTCTGTTCACCAGAAAAGGGGTTTAAATAACACATCTTCCCAAAAGAGAATTTCTGCCCAGAGCAGTGAGTTTAACCCATGCTAGTTCAGTTCTTTGTGGTATTAAAGCGCAATGTATCTTTACTCAAGCCAAATTTGGGTGAAATAATGACCTGTGATGTACAGGAGGGTCAGACTAGAAGACACAATGGTCTCTTCCAGCCTTAAACGCTATAATCTCTGAACCCGCCACATCAGCAGCTGCAGTTCTTTTGGGGCCTCGTGTTCTCTGCCAACAGCACAATCAAGGGCAGCAAAAACCAGCAACTGGTGGAGGCTGAGGGAGCCAGGAGCACAGCAGGGATGAGGACCTGGGTGCTCGCCTCCCAATCTATTGGGATTTCTTTGTGACCCTATAGGCAAGCTCTGCCGTGGCTTTTCTGTCCCTAGGGAAATACCCCCTGAAGGGGGACTTTCTATGTCCACTGCAAGAAAAGAGCTCTTTGGATGAGTAGAGATGCTTGAGTCTCTGCATGACCCTCTCTGCCCTCTGTGAGTATCCCAAACCCCTGGAGATTTTCGTACAGCTCTTGGCCTGTGTCTGCTCTTCAGTGGGACAGTCATGGTGCTGTAGCTAAATCACTGTAGCATAGACAGTTCCTATGTTGATGAAAGCATTTATTCCATCAGTTTAGTGAATCTACCTTTCCAAGAGGCAGTAGCTTGATTGATGGAAGAGTTCTCCCATCAACCTAGCTATGTCTGCACTAGGAGTTAGGTCAACTTAATTCCATCTCACAGGATGCAAAATTTTTCATGGTCCTGAGCAAAGTAGCTAGATTGATGGGAGACCATGCCTTATTAGGATACTGCAGGTCAGGTGCCTTTCAGTCCAGCCATCCTTTACTCCAAACAGGGTGACCTGAATATAAATAGTGGGGCTTCCTCAGCCTTGTGTGGGGATGATGGGACCCTGGAATCTGGGACTCTGAAAATTGCTTGATTTTTAGGAAATGTGGACAAAAAGTCCAGCAAAACCCCAGTCTCTCCAGGCAGTAGCTTTCTGCTAGTTCACTGTGCACCTGTAAGTGCTTGAAAAGGCAAAGACCAGTGAGATCATTTCCATTTCCAGTGTCTTGCCGTCTTGAGTGAATCCGTTTGGTTTGCAGCCCCAGTGCTTGATGTTCCAGGACGTGTTTGGTTTAAAAACCAAAAATCTCTGTGAGATCAGGCAGTGGTTTGAGAGCAGTTATAATATTTGGTGCCAGGGATATTCCTGGGCAGCAGTAGAAAAGCATGAAACTTTTGTAGTTCAGGTTATTTGGAAGCAGTTCTGTCTTTCCTATTCATTAGCGGATGGTTAACTGATGCCCTGCTGGTGCCAGCTGAAAGCCACTTGCGGGGAGGGGAGATTGACTATCCAGCATCAGGGCAGTTCTGAATCATTTTTCAGGTCTTATCTACACTTTATTTCCAGTGCTTGCTAACGCTTTTGATTATGCACGAAGATAACAAACTGTCTAAGTACAGTTATCATTAAATCACCTGGCCTTAGGGGGCCTGGCAGATTTCTGAGAGCCCTTAATTTCTTTTGACTTGCGTAAGATATTTGGCTCAATAAGGGCTGCAGGATTTGGCCGGCTCACCACGCTCCTCCAGTAATTTCTTTGTCCACTGTATGGATTCATGTGTTTCATAAGATTTTTCTGCATCAAGTCCCCTTCTTCTGTCCACCCACTTCCCATTGACTTCAGTTGGGGCACCAGCTCTCCATTTCCTTGTTTATTAAACACGTCATGCTGTTTCGCGTTGCTAGAGAGCAGGCACGCAGGTAGGTTTTGGATGCATATATAAAAGCTGGTATGGGTGTAAAGTGACATACCAAGGCATTTTAATAGAATGGTTTTATGGCTGTTATTTGAATTGCTTTAATATCTGACTTTAAGCACAGCTCATAAGCATGAATGAAATGTTAAGACAAAGCAAATCAGCATCAGAAGCAATCCTTGAATGATACAGTGATCAAATTGCTTCTTGTGCTGTCATCAAAATTTGCTCTGGTTCTTTTTACATGAATGAAACTGATCTTTTTTTTTTTTTGTTCTATAAAAGCTTGGAAGAACAAGGGCTTCACATGCCTTGTTGTATAAGGTTTTTCTGTTCTACTGTGTGACACCACCTCTGCTGTGCTGCCGGTATGTAGCACTTGTCAAGCAGCTCTGTCAAACCGTGCAATGCAATTTTTTATATTTACAACCAAAACAATAAAGTTATTTTTTGGAAGAAAACTCTGGTTGTCATGGGGTCACTGTATAGTTTGTTATAGAGCCAGGGCTCACATAGGGGAAGTGGAGGGGTGGCTTCCCCCTCAAAATAAGCTCTGTCCATATGAAATGCTACTCCCAGTAGTTGTGCAGATATGCACAGCGTAATCCGGCTCTTGGCGTTCCTTGGGATTGGCTCTCCCTTAGTGGGCTTTGAGCCTTGACTTTCGGCTTCTCCTTTGTGAGGATCGTGTGCTCTGAGTTCCTGGAGCCAGGCTGTGCCGTCTGGGGGCCTCTACACCCCTCTGGGCCCCTCGGGCGGCGGCTTGATTGGAGGGGGTGAAACCAAAAGCGTCTTTCAACCTTGCTCACTGGTGGTGCCAGAACAAGCTGACACTTTGTCAGTTATACAGAACGTCATCCTCTCCTTTCTTACCTGCTCGGATGAGCAGTGAAATTGCTAATGATGCTGCTATTTAAAGCATTATTACTGGACGTCCTAGACAGCAGCCATTGAGATGAATGGAGTAGTTCCCACCTCAGGTATTGCTTCAGAGCTGCTAACAAAGACAAACATCGCTGCAGCAGCTCTGCCCAGTCAGGTCACGTTTCTGAGGCGATCGCAGCCATCATAACTGCTAGATACTCACTTTTTAAATGAAAGTTTTTATTTTGCAGGGAAAGCAGCGGGAAAGGTGCTAGGGCCCCACAACCATTTGCACCGGAGTCAGAGCTCTGTACATACCCGCAAATTACATTGTCACATAAGTATTGTTCTACTGCACGTTTCTTTTCATTCAAATCTTAGTTACACAAAGGTAAATCCAGAGTAATTTCCAGTGATTTTAACTGCAAATTTATGCCAGTGTGAGAATAGTATTAGATCCTATATCTTAATGTGCAGTTTCACCATGCAGAGTGACTAAAAATGGCACCAGATCCACTCCCTGTGAGTTGTCAGAGATGCTTTTAGTGACAAAAATAAACATAAATGGTTTTGTTCCCCTGAGTGCCGCTGGAGCCCATGCAGTCATGGGAGAGGAGGCTGGATAATTGCGAAGTGAATTCTGCTCAGTTATTCCAATAACAGTCCATTGAAAACTATATGGCATTATACAGGGTCCCTCAGGGCCTCATATGGCCTGCGGAACCTCTTTTCCCAGTGAGGATGATGCATGAGGAGGAAAGACCCCAGCTAGACTGGGATCCAAGACTCAGTTTGCAGATATTTCTTTTAAAAACCAAACCCAAACCCTTGTTACTTGTAAGCTAGATACCTTAGACATTAAATCCATTTAGAGACCATAATCATGGAGCCACGCAGCAACATGTTTCCCGGTATTTCTCAGAACAGAATTAGACTTCATTTACTCATCGTTCCTGTAATCACGCAGGCTAGATGTCCATCCGAACTTCAGCATAAGCAGTGAAGAAATGGCTCAGCTAATACTACCAGGGACCAACAAGATGATCTATTAAGTCTCTTAGTGAGGTTCTAAACCAGGGATGTCAAACATGTGGGCCACAGCCCACCTTCATCCAGCCCACCAGGGCATTCCACAGGACCACACTCTCCCTAACAGAGGGGGAGAGAGAGAGAGGTCTCATATACCCCGTACTCTGCAATGCCGCAGGCCTGCCATAGTATTTTGATCTATGGTGTGTGTGGCCTACTTGAAGTACATTTAAGTCAAATCTGGCCCACCATAGCTTATGAGTTTGACACCCCTGTTCTAAACTAATGCTTCACATTTTTTCATAGCATAATTTTCCTGGTATGTTTTAGGGTCTGAACCTTCTCCCATGAACATCAACAGAATCAGGCTCATACACTTATTTCTATAGTGCTGCTATCAAATCCATCTGCTTGTTAACAGGAGGTGGCTGTGGCTGGGGAGCAGGGTTGTCTGTTTGCTCTGCTGAGCTTGTGGTGATTTGAACCCGCTTAGGGTTATAGCTGAACTGCACAAAATAGAAAATAAACTAACTTATTCCCGGATCTTATGATTCTCGGGATTCTTCCACTGTGCTCATCCCCAGAGGTTGCTGGACTAGCGCTTGCAACCCTTGGGGGACACATCCAACTCCCTTCTCCATGTATAAACCCCAAACTCTTTTCTAAGGGCACGTTACAACGCAGCCCTGGTGGGGATCACCCTCCCCCAGAGGGGGGTACGGATGGCACAGAGGGAATTCTGAGCGGTGGTGTCAGTAAACATGGCGACTGCTTCACCCACGTTTGTAGTCTCCTTAATGCCATTGCCCGTGTTCCCTTATCTCCACAGGCACCCTGCTGGGGACAGAGATGTTAATGGAGGATGTGTGTGGTGAATACTCATGGGACACGTAGTCACTCGCACTCTTCTCCTGGAAAAAGGCCCTGCAGCCATCCTAAAAAATGTTTAAACTACCCTTCTTTGTACTAGGCACTTGTGTGACAAAGTCCCAAAGTATCACAAAAGGGGACACTCGGCCTCAGTCACCCAGCTCTGTGCCACCCCTCTGCCTGGCTAACATCTTCCAAATTCACCTGCATCCCCCCCACCTTGCACTACTTACAGCAGCTTTGTACAGTTAGGCCAAAGGAGGAGGCAAATTTCAGAAGGGAGCAGCCAGAGTTGCTTCCAATTTTTCTAGTTGCTTTCCCTCACCTGCTCTGAGATTTCTCCCTTGTTCTGTTGGGGGCCTGCTCCTATATGGAAGGAGCTCTGGACCCAGATCATCTGGCCAGAGGCTGTCTGCTTCTGCCACAGTTGCTTAGTCTCCATGTGCCCCCAGGATACACGAAAGTAGGGATCCCCACTGAAAAGGAGCCCACAGACTAAATCTCAGGTGTGGCTAGGGAAATGGCATTCATCCTCTCCCCACAATCAATGTCATTCACTGCCTGACCCCATGCCATCCACTGTATTCCTTCCCTGCCTCCTACAGCCCCAAACAGTAGAGTGCCAGCCCAGAAGTTTGGCAGGAATGAGGGACACTAATGCACGTGTGCAGCCACCATCATTTTCTGCCCACAACTGAGGGAGCCATGCCCAGAAAGAGCCTCCATCTGTGGACCAAAGGCCAACAGCTCGGTCTCAGGATAAGCAGGCAGAGGGACAACCCCCCCCACGCCTGCTAGACTGCTCAGAGCAATATTTGTCATTACGGATGAGTCTTCGCTGGAAGAGTCTGGAGCCTCCCTCACTCCCATGGAGCCATTCTGTGACTTTCGGGTTGCCCCAGACGGTACAAAGAGCTGTGCTGTCATTTTTCATAGGCAAATGACTTCTACATGCAGTCCTGTGAGCTCACATTTCAGCCCACCGCCCTTTACCACTGGCAGCAATTCTTACCCCCCAAAGCCTTTAAACACTGGACACCCTGTCTTCAGTTGGCTCCAGCCAGGCCTGCTCCTTTAATCAAAGGCTGAATTCTAAGCATGTATGGGGATTCCCCCCACCATTCAGAACCAATCAGAAAATGAGCACACAGCCATGGGTTCCTCAATACTTTTATTTTGTTTTCTTGACATCATACAGGTCATTTGCTCCCTAAACATGAGTGGAATTTGAATTAGTCTGAGATATTATAGGGGCATTCACCACCGTGCTAATAGACAGAGGGAGAGCACACATGCAGCTGGGATACTAACATAATACATGCTCAATTCACCAACACTCAGGACCCAAATCTGTGCGCTTTTCTCAGGGCAAACTCCTTTTTACCCCCCCATCAAGACCCACTGACTTGCATGGCTAAAGCATGCAGAGTTGAACAATTAGGGTCCCAGATAAAACATTGATACACTAACACAAATAAATACAGACTAAATAGCCTTACAATAAATACAACTGATAATGTAAAACATTTGTTCTTTAAATATTTTAGTTTTAAAAAGCTTGTCATTCAGAAACCTAATCCAATAGGTAAACTAACCAATTTGTCCCTATCATCAAACACCACATAAATAATTATCAATTATATTTGACAAGAAACCCAGAGGGTCTTAAATTTACATATTTTCACCCAGTCATATTTCGTTTTTCCATGAACATATTCAATTGTTTCATGCATTTTTCATACCGTTGGAAAACCAACCAGAAATAAGTTCGCTCCTCAGGGCTGAGGGTCAGCTTATTTGGTCTCGTTTCTTTCTGTTGTTGTGGACAGTTGCATAAGACTTTATGTATCAGGACATTCAATTGTCGTATATTAGCTTCAACTGAGTAGTTGAACTCACTTTTATTACACAGAGAAAAGGGGGGATCTCTGTTTTTTGATAAAACAGAGCGGAAAATAGAGCGGAAACTACATGAGGCATTACAATATGGTTCAAGCACCTTTTGATCAAATTCCAAGCAGTTTGGTATTCTTTTCATCCTCTCATTGATAGGGAAGAAGCTTGCTCGTTCTGAAGACCAACATGTTTCATCCTACATGGGAAGGAAGAGAGAAAACTTGTAATTTGTCATTTTATGTTATTCCCTGCTTTCATGCATGCTTAATTATATTAACAGGTATAGTTCTAATACTTCTACTAAATATATATTAGAGTCATTGCTATTTGCACTGCCTATAATTAGTTAAGATTGCCCAACACTTTTTATTTTATGACCCTGCTTTTAGTTGCTTATAACTGCCTGCATGGGAGATTTCAGCCCAAGCAATGAACTTGGCAGTCAACCTCCCACTGAGCAGTGAAGAGTTTTGAGAAAAAAAATATTCAACAAGATTCAGGAAAACTAGTTTATTTTGCCCTTATTTAAAAAACCAAACCCAACCCACCCATCAGCAAGTGTTACAAACATTTTCACTGGGAAGCTTGAAGGTCATCATGCCTTGGTGCAAGGAATTGATGTTTGTATCAAACAATGTCCCTTCTACTGTCCCCATGTGGGACGGTGCATAAAGCATGCACATTTGGCAGTCAGAAGCTGGGGGGGGAGCGGGGGGGAAGAGATCCTTTCCACAGGCTGCATACAGCCTTGGAAGCGTGTATCAGCTAAATTCTCTGACAATCTCATCCATAACGAACACCCTCCACTCCTCACAGCTCCTACATGGAGTCTACAGTCTGGCTACATCATTACTTCAAGCAACTGAGTGCGCTCCATCGCAGGGTAGCAAAGGCTGAGCAGGACTGTCCATGTAATGGTTCCTCCTGACTGTGGAGTGGTCTGCCATTGCTTGTGCCCAGGTAATGTGAAGGAGGAAGGTGTCTGAATCAGATTGGGGTGGGGTGGGGGAGATTAGCCAGACTGATTGGCATGGTATAATTTGATACAAGAGCTGGAGAGTGGGGAAGAGACCATCTGGGCCAAGAGTGTGTGCATAGGCGGTCTTAGCGGGTGGGCAGTGAGGGCAGCTGCCCATGGCCCCACAGGGGAAGGGGCCCCATGACGCGCCTGGCTGCCGCAGGTCCCACCTGCTAAGACCACCTGTGGCGGGGGGGGTGCAGTGGGAGCCCTCAGCAGGGCCGGGAGCCCTGGCAGGGAGGTTGGGGGGGGCACATTGGGGGCGGCAGGGCCAGGGACCCCGGCAAGGCTGGCCGTGGAGGTGGTGGGAGGGCTGGGGTCTGTGGCAGGGCTGACAAGGAGCTGGGGAGGAGGCAGACTGGGATGAGGAACTAGAAGAAGGGAGGGAAGACGGAGATCAGATGTGGAGCCTGTGGGAGGCAGGGAAAGTGGGACTGGCTGGACAAGAGGTCCGGGGGTGGGGGTGAAGTTGTCAGGTAAAAGCATGAAGCTTGGGACATGAAGGATGCTGAAGTTAGGACATTCTAGCAGGCTGAGACATAGGAGCCTTGGGGCCAGTAGATTTGCTGCTTCCTGACATCAATATGTCTGGAGCCCCGGAGATCCATGCAGCAGGACAGGGCTGGGTACCTCAGACTAACCAAACAGTGTGTGTGCACAGCTATGTGTGATCGCAACGTTACTTTGGAAGGACAGCAATGGGAATGGAGCCTGTGTCTTTAAGGACTGAGCTTCCCAGCCAGGGTCTGGGCAGGGCACGGGGAAACACAGCGAGGGGAAACTGGTCACCGTAAAACAGAACTCTTGCAAGCACCATGAGCACTGACCACCACACAGGCTCTGGCCCAGGCTCCCTATCGGAAGATAAGCAAAGGACCAGGGGAGGTCTGTCCAGAAAAGCTCTGCTGTTTGCAGGCATCAGGCAGCTGGGGCCTGATGAGCTGGTACAAGAGTGACTGAGGACATAGACCAGCGGGGGATCTAGGGTGCCCAGCACCAGCAAGGACTGAGGGAAGAGCTCTCCCCTTCAGCCATATGAGGCCTGGCTGGAGCTACCTGCCATGAGCAGGAGCAGAAGCATTAAAAGGAGGAGACGTGGAAAAGGGCAGGCAGCAGGATGCAAAGTTTGGGAAAGAACTAGGGAGCTTGGCAAGGGGCTTGAACAACGGCGGGGAGATGTTTAGGTTTAAGCTGTGACATGTTTTAATACCCCAGCCCCCAATAAGACGTCACCAAGAAAAGCTCAAGCGAAAAATAAATGTTAGTCTTTAAAAGTGCCACCGAGGCTCCTTGCTTGTTTTGCTAAAGGTAGAAAATATTTTACTAAAAATCCTAATTTCAGAGTCTCTCCTTAAGCACAAAATCTTCCAAGTAGTAAATAACATACTGGAAACAAGTTTAGAAAATCCTATCTTTTTCTTTCTAAACTTCACCGGCTTTCCTGCCCTACGTACTGTGGCAATAACATAAAACTCTATTTGATGCTTTTAAAAAAAGAGAGTGTCTCCATTATTGACTGGACCACAAAGAGTCAATTCTATTTTCTTCAATTCAATTATTTCTAATTGCCTGTACAAATTTTTTAAAATCATTACATATTTTCTGCCCAGCTTGAAAGGAAAAACAAACAATAAATAAGAAGTGTAGTAAACTTACATAAGCGTCAAACAGTTCCGTAGCCCTGGCGTTTAGTTCTGAGAACACTGACATCATTGCTTTTGAGAGTGAAGTGGCCAGCAAACAGAAGCAGAAAATTATAAGTCCATTGATTTCTGTGTACAAAGGGACGAAAATGCAATTAATTCAGTCTAGAACCTCTTACTATTTTGTTCATACCATCTTTGTTTCCCACTCTCTAAACCTGCTAAAGCACACTTTCTCCAACCTGCAATCAGTTTAAAACTTGACCACCACTTAACAGGAATGGCAGACCATGGCGAAATAAAAGGAATACGTACCTGTCTGGAGTTTCATGGTATACCAAGAGGGGCAGCTGAGCAGAACAGAAGCTGACTGTCTTCTGTAGTCTAGTAAATTTTTTGGCTTGTGTGACTTTGCCATAGCCTGGAGAGTTGTATTTAAACACTAAAAATCTGTGACATTTAGTGCAAGCAAATAGGAAACTTTGATTTTAATCTGGTTTCTACTTTCAGTTATTTTCCTAAAGAATAGTACCTATTCCTTATCACTTTTCATCAGAAGATCTCAAAGACCTTTACAAAGTAAGTAATTACCATTATCCCCATTTTCCAGATGAGAAATCAGAGGCACAGAGACAGGAAGTGACTTCCCCCAAGTCCGTGGCTGGACATGAACTAGAACAGTGTTCTGAATGCTAGTCTACTACTATAGCCATTAGGTCATAATGCCTCTCTCAGGTTGGCATAATTTGGTACTTTTTACTAAGAAGGAGGGGAGGTGCTGTATATCGTTACACATGTGCTTAAGCAATCGTATTACAAATGTTTGTTCAGATTAGTAGTGTTTTACATGGTTTGTTAGAAAATGGTGAATGGTGCATTTCTTGTTGACTAGATGACTCCTTTTTTTTGTGAGTGTGTCAAGCTGCAAGTGGATGGAAAAGGGAATTTAAGTCAAATGCACAAAACCAGCATTTTTAATTTTTAGTTAACTAAAACTACCTTTAATTATACTGTGTACGTGAGAGGTAGGAGTCAATTTATCTAAACACATTTTGCATTAAGTAACTAACTAAAGGGAGTATTCTCTATAATAACTGATTTGTTCCTCGTCACCATGTCCTTTAAGAAGTTAGCCCTGATAGATTTAATCTTCTCATACCTTGTTTTGCTCATAATTTGAACGAGGAAAACACACTTGCCTGCTTTTTCAACTCTCCATTGTTGCATATGATGAAGTGGGTTCCAGCCCACAAAAGCTTATGCCTAAAGAAATGTGTTAGTCTTTAAGGTGCCACAGGACTCCCATTGTTTTAAACGCTCCATTGATTTCTCAGCTTTAAATGATACTGACTTGATTGATTTAACCTAAATGAAGAAAATAGTCTTTCCGCCTATGCAGAAGAGGCCACTGCTGTCAGAAGCTGGTTTAGCTCTTAGAATCACAGACTCATAGAATCTTAGGGCTGGAAGGGACCTCATGAGATCATCTAGTCCAACCCCCTGCTAAAAGCAGGACCACTCCCACTAAATCACCCCAGCCAGGGTTTTGCCTGACCGGGCCTTAAATACCTCCAAAGATGGAGATTCCACAACCTCCCTAGGTAACCCATTCCAATGCTTCACCACCCTCCTAGTGAGAAAGTTTTTCCTGATATCCAACCTTGACCTCCCCATCTGCATCTTGAAACCATTGCTCCTTGTTCTGTCCTCTGTTACTACTGAGAACAGCCTAGCTCCCTCCTCTTTGGAGCACCCCTTCAAGTAGTTGAAGGTTGCTATCAAATCCCCCATCAGTCTTCTCTTCTGCAGACTAAATAAACCTTGTTCCTTCAATCTCTCCTCGTAAGTCATGTGCCCCAACCCCCAAATCATTTTCATTGCCCTCCGCTGGACTCTTTCTAATTTGTCCACACCCTTTCTGTAGTGGGGAGCCCAAAACTGGACACAGTATTCCAGATGTGGCCTCACCAGTGCCGAATAGAAGGGAATAATCACATCCCTCAATCTGCTGGCAACACTCCTCCTGATGCAGCCCAATATGCCATTGGCCTTTTTGGCAACTAGAGCACACTGTTGACTCATATCCAGCTTCCCATCCACCATAACCCCCAGGTCCTTTTCTTCAGCAAACATGGGTTCCAGCTTCTCAGCCACAGCCTTCCCCAACTACTCTGACTCATCTGCAGCCATTAAGACTGAAAATTCACAACCAGCTCTCATTTAAATGCAAGGTTCCATGCTACCTTTCCACTTTTGCGTAGCACACGTTCCCCTCCACTCCGCTTCCAGATGGATTGCAGAGTGCTGATAGAGTGGTTATAATGTGCAGTCTGTGTCCCTTCCTCAGCACTTGAGGAGAATGGCACCCAACTCAGTCCTTTCAAAAGACAGCAGAACTCTGTCAGAAAACAAGCAGGTGGGAGTCTCCACAGCTAGCAGCATTCCAGGCCTTGGGTTGATAGGTCATCAGTGGCTGGTGAAAGAGATCATGGCACCTGTATCCAACCTGGTGCAGCCATTGGAATCAGCATAGAAAATATCCATCCCTCCACCCCACACCCTGCCCAATTTCTATGAGCCTTTCATACTGCATGCAGGGCACTATCTTTTCCCCAGAAGCCCAGCTCAGTCAGGTGAGAATATATGAACTCACACCACCCTCACCTCTGCCCCTGGTCTCTCTAACTTAGCCAGAACTCTGGGCTGAAGCAGTTACTTAATAGCAAACTTTGGGACAAAATGCTTCCCTGCCCACCCTCCCTCTGTGTCCATAAAATACACTGCGATGGACCAAACATTATACCAGTGGAAGGCTTCCCTTATTAGTAAAGCTGGAATAGCAAGGACCGCTCTCCAAAGTGGTACAAAAACTGGGGCTCTTTTGAAAGATGGCCTGGGGGACAAAATTGGAGCTAGGAAGTTCTCTTATACAGCAACAGGGGCAAATCTTTCCCGTTGCATAGAGAGTGGAGGTACAACAGGACTGGGGTAATTTTGATGTTTAGGGGCAAGAAGTGGGAGAAGGAAGTGTTCTCTTTTCACAGAGAAGGTAGCATACATGGTGGGCTATCAAGGAGCAGGCCATGATGTGAGTATGGTCAGTGGTTTCACAGACACACAACCCTAACCCTCAGCCGAACCCTCACCACCTCTTCCCCACCTCCTGAAAAATCTGACTCAAGATGACATTAAAGAAATAAATTCACTGAAAAGAATGCAAGAGCATCATTGGCGAGGTCTGGGGTGGGGGATTCCAGGCTCCCTGATGGCTACAGAATCACCTCCCACCAAACCAGTTTGTTCAGGATTGATGGAGGAACCAGAACTTGAGTCATAACTACGTCAGTTTTTATCAGAACAGTGCCACAATCATCAAAGGTATCGGTGTAGAAATGATATGGAATTTTCATTCTAACCCAATGCATGTGTCATTGCCTACTGTCCAAATCTGCTGTCCTAACCCTAACCCTACTGTCCAAATCCACTGTCTCATTGCTGCTTTTTGCCTTGTAAGCCATAGATGATGTAGGGAATCATCAGCCTGACCGGTCAGATGCTTTAAAATTTACACACAATGCAACAAGAAAAAGGCACTAGATAAAGGCCCATCAAGAAAACAACAAAAGTCAGCAAATTTCTTTGAGCTCATGAAGTTAAGTGAGAAAATATAAAGTGATATGCAAAAATAAAAGAAAATGAATCTGTAATAGGCAAGCACCTTAACAGGAAATGACAGCTTACAGCACAGATGAGATAACCAGCCAAAGAAGAACTCTTTCTTCAGTGTCAGCTTGATCAAGTCTTTCCATTTTCCCCAAATTAGAAAACGTGACCCAAAATTGAAGGTCTGACGTACTTATGAAAGGGAAAGAGAAACTCCAGAACTTCCTGGGAAATACCCTTCCCGATGAGATTATTTTCGAAAGGATGGTTTTCAAGTAGGTGGTCACGCAGGTCCAAGAAAAGAGATCTGAAGAAATGGCCTCAAGAGACAGAAAAATTTCCAAACGAAAGGGAACAGGGATACAAAGTAAAATAGGAAAATATTCTCTGTTACTGTACTGTAAAATGATGAAATTACTCCAGAGTCGGAAGGGAATTACTCTCCCAATGCACAATTGGCTGGCTGTATTCTGGTGAGGGGGGGCATTGGTTTGGGCTTTTTTACCCAAAAGGGATTGGCCACAACTGGAGACAGGACAGTGGACAGGGTAAATCAGTGCTTGCAGAGGGTATACAACATCTTCATTATATGCCTGGCTCAAAGCTGTTGCTCAGAAGCCAACTGCTTGCCAGATTTGGGGTCATGATCAAACTGGCGGTGAGCTAGGGTGGTCAGGGTCAGGATCAAATTGGAGCATGGCGCATCTGTTTGGATAATCTGGGCTAATCTTACCTAATCAATTCCCTGCCATTACAGGGCCCTTGGGAACTGATGTCTCCTGTTTTCTGCCTATAGCGAATACTTTTGTTTAACCTAAGTTATTGGGCTCAGGAAAGGTGAAACTGGGTGAATGTAATGGCCTGTGATACACAGGAAGTCAGGATGATTGAATGGTCCCTTCTGGCCTTAAAGTCTTTGATACCATGATTTACACCAATATTAAATGAGAATTTTGGCCCAGTATTGGTAAAGAAACTTTAAATGAAGCAATGGTTCTTCTAATCACTCCCATGAAACACGGTTAATGGCTGAGAGTGCTTGCTCAACATATTAGACCTTTTTCAAACAGTCTGGATAGGAAAACCAAGAGACACACAACCAGTATGGCAGGTGGGTGATGAGGCGTGGCTATCTAGGGCTATGTCTACACTAGAAAAAGTTGTCGACTTTAAATCGACTTAATAAGGTTGACTTTAAGTCGACTTAAAGTCAACCTTATTAAGTCGACTTAACAAAGTCAACTTAACTTTTCTAGTGTAGACATAGCCTAAGTCAACTTTATTAAGTTGACTTAGTGCTTTAAGTTGACTTAATAAGGTCGATTTAGGTGCTAATCCCCATCCACACTGGCTTTAAATCGACTTAAGGAGTCAACTTAACGCTTAAGTCAACCTAAAACCAGGTGTTATTAAGTCGACTTAATAAAAGCCCAGTGTGGACGTGGCTTTGTTTAGGTCGACTTAAGCCTCCTTAAGTCACCCTAACTTGCCAGTGTAGACACAAACTGATCAAACTGTTTACTAGCTGTTTACTTAGGTGAGTATTTGTAGCATGCCCCTCACCATTGTTTTTGAACCACTGATAGATGGCTATGCTGAATTTGGACTGACCCAGCTGGTGAGAAATTGGAGAGAGAACAAGAAATAGCTACACATGGTTTTCATTCTTTTGGAAAAGCCCTTGGTGCGAGTCCCAAGAGTCGTTATCTGACCATGTGTAGCAGGGCTTTTTTTGTGCTGGTACTCAGGGGTACTGAGTACTGGTACCTTTTTTTGTGATGATACTCAAGGGGACTGAGTACTGGTACCTTTTTTGTGCTGGTACTCAGGAGTACTGAGTACCGGTACCTTTTTTGTGATGATACTCAGGGGTACTGAGTACTGGTACCTTTTTTTGTGCTGGTACTCAGGGGTACTGAGTACTGGTACCTTTTTTTGTGATGATACTCAGGGGTACTGAGTACTGGTACCTTTTTTTGTGATGCTACTCAAGGGGACTGAGTACCAGCACCTTTTCTCACAGTGATGCAGCCCGAGCTCCTGCTGTCACTACTGGCAACCCCAGGTCCCTGGCTGAGTACCGGCACTTTTTTTTTTTTAAACTAAAAAAGCACTGGTGTATAGCAAAGTCAGTTCGCTAGCCAGCTGTGGTTTGCTCATTCTGGAGTGGATCTTGCCGGGTCGAATTTGTGTCTCTTCCTCTCTCCTTTTGGGTCTGCACAACAGAAGGTAGGTGGACCTGGGCCCTCCCTCTCCATCACATCCCTATCCAGGGCCCTAAAGGTGCGTTCCAATGTCCAGCCCATTCATTGGTTCATCCCAGGTGTTACACTCCCCTGGATCACTTCCTGCTGGGCTACGACTCCTCCATTTGGGGCCTCAGCTTAGTCTGGTAGGGAGACAACATCCCGTTCTTCGGGGCTCTTGCAGGCTTCCAAATCCAGAAGTGTATGGAGAGACTATGGTTCCCTGCCTCCACGATGGCCCTATGAAGGCAGTAGCCCCTGACTCTTTCCCACAGCTCTAGGGGCAGCCTGTAATTCTTTTTCCCCTTCCTCAGGGCTACCACTGCCTCTTTAAATTGTCCTGGCAGCTGGTGCCCACCCTACAGGTGCAGAGGGTTTGGTTTCCCAAGTCCAGTACCGTCCCATGCCTTGCTCTGGTTTAGTGGGGGGGAGGGGGCTGTAAACCCCATGACATAATGTGTGAAGAAGAAAATGGCACCAGAACCTTGTGTGACTTGTTGAGCTATGTATGTAGGTGTGACGTCAGTCATCAGAGCTTCTAGTGGTGAAACAGATGGATTATGCGTAAAGGTGGGATCAAAGATCACCACTGAGTCCTTGTCCTGGATACAGTCACAAGGAACACACAGAGCGAGGCATATTGGTGCATGTTGTTGACAGCTTATATCGTTCTAATCCAAGAGAAAAAAAGGTAGTCTAGGCTGTAGAAGAAGATCTTAATACATGTTGGAGATAAGAGATGTGGTGGAGAGATGGGGCTTTAAATAAGCAGAGGAAACACAGAGTATATAGTATGTAATTTCAATAATGTGGCCACTGAAGAATTATCCTTGAAATTAGAGGGGCAGAAAATACCCAAAACACAATGTTTAAAGCATCTAGGTTCCAGAACCCTGGGAAACGGGATGAAATCAAAGCGAAGATAACAGATGTCTGGCTCAAATTGCCAGAGATAAATGGTGTGGTGCGTGACTGGGAGCTACCACTAAGATTAAACAGGAAAGGCTATAAATAGGTGTCCCTGTACAATTTTAATGTGTTGTACTGACTGTTGGGCAACAAGGAAGAAACTTGAACAAATTATCTTTTCACAGAAAAGTGAATGTTGAAAGGGTGAGTGGTGTAAGCAAGCAAGACCACAGGAATTCAGAGGGTCTTAGAGATATCCTCAGTTACACCAATACAAGGAAAAGCGAAGGAGAAACAACAGACATCAAGGCTTTTCTAGCATTGCAGCCATCAGAGCAAATCCCTTTTTCTTGAAGAGGCAACAAAGCTGAAACGGACCCGTTAGAGGAGTGCTGTGACGACTCTCACCTCATGCTACGCAAACAACTCATTAGGCTTTAACTCTTAGTGTGTTGGCATTTTGAAAGGTGACAAATTAATGCTGTAGGACAATGGTTCACAAACTTTTTGGAGGTGACTGTTCCACTTTGGCAGATGAAGAGCTCATTTGGACCAACCAGTGGCATATAGACAGCCATCACATGAGCCCCTCTGACCCAGGCAGCAGATCACACCAAAGATATAATCTAGGGTACGTCTACACCCCAACCCCCGCCCCTTGAGACCCTCACAATCTGGAATGTGTTTAACCTCTCAATGCCCATGTGAGGCAGGGCGACGCTATTATCCCAGTTTTGCTGGTCTGTAATTGAGTTACAGCGAGGCTAAGGCCAGTGCAATCAATGGAAGTTGGAAACCTAAATACCTTTGGGCTAACTGATTTGCCCAGAGCCGCGCACACAGTCTGTCGCAGAGCAAGGAATTGAACATTGGTCTCCCATGACTTGGCTAGTGCCCTGATTACTGTACCATCTTCCCTCTTTTCAAGCTTTGCTAGTGCTGTAGGCAGGTCTGAAATGGGGAAGAAGAGAAGCACCTGTAATTCAGGCGGGCTGGTCTGATCTGGCAAGATGAGAAGGGGAGTAAAAGTGTTGAGTGCTCAGGATGTTGCTTAATTATTTTCTTTCCACTGTATGAGTGTCCTGCAAGTCTTTTGTTTAATGATGTACAGAATATGCATCATCAAATTGTACCGCTTCTGCTGCTTAGCTTCCAATGCCCTACCCCGCCTATCCCCAACCCTACCCACCATCTATCATTCACTAGTGAGCTGTCGTCCCCTGCTCTCATCAGCCCACGAAGCCAGCTTCCACTACATTCTTGTTAAAGTTTCAAACAAGCACATGGGAGGAGCTCTCTGTAAACATACTTCCTTCTCCTCTCTGCCCCCAACACTTTCCTTTGCTGTGATGCCCATGTAAAATGTGACAATTAGGCAGCTGACGTGCTGAGACCACTGTTTCACATGATGGCCAATACTGTCTCAGTGTTCCCTTGCATCCCCCCGTCTGTCTGTATTGTATCATCTGTTGTCTCTTGTCTTGTACTCAGATTGTAAGCTTCTCAGGCAGGAATCAGCTTTTTGTTCCATGTTTGTACAGTGCCCCACACAATAGGGACCTAGTCCATGGCTAGAGCCCTGATGAGCTCTCTCCTATAGGTAATCAATAATAACAGGTCACATTCAGAAAATCACTCAGTGCTACTGATGTTCTTTGGTGATTCAGCTTCTCAGAGATGAATAGAAGAATTCACTACATGTTCTACTCAATTGGGGATAAGCTATTCGCCTGGTTTTTCCACCTCAAACCACTAGCTCATGTTTCTGCGTTTACCACTCTCTTTGCACATCCTTTCATAGCTGTATGTGATGGCGATAAGCAACACGTTATCATGCCGATAAGGTGACAGATCAGCATCTTTCCCAGAAAATTTGTTTGAAAGATCCTTAAAGATGGGGTAATTTGCAACTATTGTCTATAAATGTAATTGGTGTTGTAGGTGAACTGAGTTTGAGAACTAGTTAATTTCCTTCTTTAGGTCCTGTGACATCTGAGCCGCATTCAGGATATAGATAGGAAAGGGAAGCAGCCATTGCTTATAGCAAATAACATATTACAGCATTCCACCTTACAACCGCTGCATTGGGGATGAGTGCACTACTTTTAACAAGGAATGCTGCCCCACTCATTCATTGCTCCTCACAGCTCCAAGCACAATAATATCCCCATTTTCCAAATGGTGAGATGGAGGCACAGAGAGAGTGAGTGTGAGGCTGCTGTCTTGGCCAACGCAGCAGGGACTGACGGAGCTAAAAGCATGAATAGCTATGGCTTGAGCTAAGGAGTCAAGCCTGGAGGGCTGGGCTGTAGCAACTTGCATCCTTTCCCCCTCCCAACCCCCACTGTACTCTGGGGTTTGTTTTTATTCTTTTTCTGACACATCAGAGCTGACCACAGCTGGCGGGGGAATGTTGAGTAAGGAGGGCCCTTATTCTGAGGTGGTATTGAGAATTCTCTCTCTCAGGTGAGTGGCTGGTTCTCGTTCACGTGCTCAGGGTTTAACTGATCACTGTACGTGGGGTCAGGAAGGAATTTCCCCCCAAGTTCAATGGGGAGCAATGTTGGGGGGTTTCCACCTTCCTCCGTATTGTGGATCACTTGTTGGGAAAGCTGGGTATAGCTCAATTAATCAATTCCCTGCCATCCTTGTGCACTGGTGTACCTTGGTTCCTCTCAAACTTGCCCTGTGGCACATAATAGTTTCTTCTCCAGTGGGCTGTAATACTTTGCTCTCTTTTGGTTGTCAGGTTTAGTGTGCAGGTCCTGGGTCATGTTGGTGGTCTGTGAAATACAGATCAGATTAGATGAATTGCTAGTCTTTTCTGGTCTTAACCTCTGTAATTCTGTGGACACAGAGAAGGACATGTGACACACACTCAGCAGTGGGTCACACTAAGATTAGAACTCGGCGATTCCTGGACCCCAGTTCCATGCTCAGATCATACATTTCTCTAAAGAGTTAACTACATAAACTGATTAATTGCTCACAGCTAAATATATTGAGGAAATTGGGATTTAAAGACTCTCTAAAGCTTTCATGCAATCCACAAGCACAGAATTAATTCACAGAGGGAACTGAAACTCAGACTTTACATGTCTATGTTTTTTAAAGAACAATGTGATGTGTTGATGGAAGAGTGCAGATTAGATATGCTCATCTTTTTCATGCTAATTTATTTGATACTAGCCATTTAATTAATTTGATTCACAATCTAGGGTATTGTTCACTATGAATTAGTTAGACCAAGAATGGCTTGCTAGGGGCCCAAATCTTTCTAGGTGTGCTATAAATTGTCTAGCATGATTTTCTGTGCAGCAGCAATGTTTGATAATATGCAATCCCAAGTGGCCCACTCATCCCATATTTAACTTTGTAGAATTCTTTCCTGTTGCCTGTGACCCCATGCATTTCATACCAAAAACCAGAAGGTTGGACAGCTGGGCAGGGCAGGGCAGGGCATTGGTGGAGTGGATTTCGGAGAGCAGAAAGTCTACTGCATTCTCTTTCCCCCAGCAGCCTTTAGGTATGTGCATGACACCTTTGCAAGCATGTTATGCAATTGACAAAAAGCATACACCATGAATTTTCACACAGGGCTGGCGGGTGATCTCACTCTGCTCTCACCCACTGGCCCCAAGACCTGTCTTCTGCTCTGGACATTGTAAGTATGGGGCTAGGGGACACTGTGAACCATGTCACAATGCAACGTGCTTTGGCTGGCTATCGCGACTGAGGGGTGGCCAAGCCAAACCTGAGTGGCAACGTGATGCTGTGCACGCACCATGTCCAGGCCCAGAGGGGGGAGCTACCAGGAGATCCAACCCATTGCCATTGACCTCTTGTCCCCAAGGCTGCAGAACCCGCCCCTGGCCGTGCTGCTGGTGAATGCGCGTGAGAACAGAGCGGTCCACTTGGGCTCGATGCGCGCGCAGCCTCCCTAGGACCAAGTCTGGCGCGTGCCCAGTTGTTGAGCAGACGCGCCGCGCGGCTGCAGCGTGCGCGCGCAGGCGCCTGACGGGTGCCCGGAGGGGCCAGGCATGATCGTTTCCTAGCAACCAGCTCAGTCTCCTAGCACGCGGGGACGCTCTGTGGCCGCCATGAGCGGCCTCAGCGCCTCCGCGGCCTTCCGAGAGCACCTCCGCCGGCTGGGCCTGGCCGAGTTCCCCTCTGGCGTCGGCAGCTGGGTGAGGGCCCGGCCGCAGCTCCTGGCGGGGGCCTCCCGCCCCCCAGCCCGCGCGCAGACCCCCTGCGGACGGTCGGGTCAGAGACCCCCCAAAGACGGGCCCAGCCCCTGGCCCCGCGGGGGGCGCTGGCACTGCAGGCCCCCCAGCACCCCTGTTCTGGCGCCCAGCTGTGACCCTGGTGGGGAGCTGCCCCCTTAGTGGCTGGAGGCCGGGGCCCTTGGCCTGGTCGTGCTGGTGTGTTGTGCCCGGCGCCATGGGCCAGCAGACAGGGTCCCTGCCGGGTAGCCACAGCATCACCTGGCGCTGCCACGACGCCCAGCCAGCCGGTTCCTGGCGAGGCTCCCCGGCCCAGTGTAGCGTGAGGTGGCCACGGCCCCTTATTTAGTCTGCAGAAGAGAAGACTGAGGGGGGACTTGATAGCAAACTTCAACTACTTGAAGGGGTGCTCCAAAGAGGAGGGAGCTAGGCTGTGCTCCGTAGTGACAGAGGACAGAACAAGGAGCAATGGTTTCAAGTTGCAGCTGGGGAGGTCAAGGTTGGATATGAGGAAAAACTTTCTCACTAGGAGGGTGGTGAAGCATTGGAATGGGTTACCTAGGGAGGTGGTGGAATCTCCGTCTTTGGAAACATTTAAGGCCTGGTTAGGCAAAACCCTGGCTGGGATGATTTAGTGGGAGTGGACCTGCTTTCAGCAGGGGGTTGGATTAGATGACCTCCTGAGGTCCCTTCCAGCCCTAAGATTCTATGTTCTGCACAGACCAGATGCTGGGAGCTGGGGTTATAGCCTCTGGCATTTGGAGGCCTATGGGGAGTGGACCTAAACACCTCGGAAGGTTTACATTTCCTTTTTAAAAGGCCCAGCCCTTTTATCCACAGCAGGCCAGGTCTGTCAGCCCCAGGGAGTCTAAGGTGACAGGATACAAGGGTGAAAAATTGGGCAGGATGTGGGAGGTAATAGGCACCTGTGTCAGAAAAAGCCCCATGTATCAGGACTGGCCCTATATAATGGGGACATCTGGTCACCCTAAGAGAGTCCCAGAAATTCTCAGTTTGCATTCACTCCTTTGCACATGTGCTCTCTCTGCCTCCTCCCCCTGTTCCTATGTAGAACAAGTCCTGTTTTGAGTCAAGGAAAAAGACACCGCATCAAAATGCAGCCTGGAGAGAGGCAGGCACAGCCCAGCACCAGGAAATCGGAGCTCCCAGTGAAGAGAGCCTGGAGACGTTAATGGAGTTTGTGAGCAGCCCAGACTCTCTCTGGGCTCTGCCACCTGACTGTAGCTCAGAGGACCAGCACCTGAGGGAGCTGGCAGTACAATCCCCACAGCTCATCCGGGACAGCTTCATCTTCTCGTTCTTCAGGTCCCTAAGGCTAGTGGATAAAGGAGTGAGTTCAACCAGCGGGATCGTCACTGTTGTTAAAATGTAGTGAGCAGCTGAGCACAAGACTGGGAGCCTGGAACCCCTGCATTCTAATACCAGCTCTGACACTGCCTTCCTCTGTGGTCTTGGCCAAGTCATGTAGCCTTTCTGAATCAATTTCCCCATGTATAAATTAGATATTACTATGTTCCTCTCTCCCAGGAGAGCTGTGAGGCTTCCTTTGTTAAGGTCTGCCTGGTGCTGTGTGAGGGCTAAGTGTTATTGTTGAAAGTGGGCACCTTCACCGTTTTATGCTCTAACAAGATGTTGCTGTAACTGTCCTGTGCTAAAAATCTGAACATTGTATTTTCTTTGTGACGGGCAAGGTGTAAAAATATATCCCACAAGAGCTTTTCAGAAACCATGTTATCTTTCTGCTTTTAATAGTTTTCAAAACATCTCTGTAATTTCAGTAAACCTATCCCAACAGGGTTGGTGATTTTTTCACTCCATCTATTTATCCATAAGAAAAGTCCAACATTAAGGCCTTGAATGAAGAAAGCAGCCCTTTTCAGGATAGCTCTTAAGCATGTACTTAACTTTAAGCATGTGCTTGTGTCCAGTTGAATTCACTGGGAACTAAGCACGTGTGTAAGTGGTACCCTGAATATGGGTAAACTACTGTGCTTAAGCATTTGCTTAAGGGCTTTCCTGAGAAAAAGGCTTTAGTGATGTTAGACATGTTATCTAAAGTCTCTCTAAGACTTGGCAGAAGGGGCTGGGATGCTGGGTCTGTCTCAGGTAATGAAGCAAGCATACTGGAGAGGGAATGAAACTGCCTTCCTATCACCATGAATAATGGCTACATCCTGGAAACACTTCACCCCCTGTGTTCTGGTTGCATGTCTACCAGTGACTAAGGAGGAAGAGAACCAGTAATCAATGAGAGTGCAACTCCTGTCAGCTGAACAGCCTTCAGGTGCCTCTTCATCTCACTCACTCTCTGCCACATTACAGATTTCAGCTGTACATGAAATTGCTCTTCTTTCTTAGCTACCTTCTCCTCCATCTGCTGCCACCTTGTGTAACTATTTTTTTAAAAGAGGAACATCATTTTAGGAACATTAAGGCCTGATCCTGTGGTGTGCTGAGAACCCAAAGCCTCTGCTAAAATCAGAGGGAGTTGCAGGTGACCAGTGCCTCTTAAGATCAGCCCCACAATTTGTAACAAATACGGCTGTAATCCTGTAGTTCTTATTCAGACCAAACAAATGTACTTAGGCATTTGGATGCTTTGATGAAGCCACCTGAAGAGATTGGTTTAGGGGAAATCAGACAGAAATTTTCCAAGGAAGCCAGTGGGAGTTTTGCCTTTATGAGGATTAAAGAATCAGGCACTGAGGTGGCCCTGTGTGCTTGCAGCATTGGCCCAAGGGTTTATGGCGCCCTAGGCAAACTATGCCTTTCGCGCCCCCTACCCCCTCATCCAATATAGAGAAAAATGATAGTATATTAATATATTTTTTAAATAGAGAAAAAAATTCACTTCCATCTAATTTGGCGCCCTAGGTGAGCGCCTAGTTCATGTATACGGTTGGGCCAGTCCTGTGTGCTTGTATTTTTATACTAAGATACCTCTGTGCTTCAGAGACAGGTGACTGAAGATGAATTTGAATCTCTTTCCAGGTAATTGAAGTTGATACAGATTTGTTGAAGTTTCATAACCTGGAAGAGCTCATACTCAGTGCAAATCGAATCAGCAAAATAAACTCTGCCCACCTTCCTAGAACGCTGAAGGTAAATAGGCTTATCTCATCACCTGCTTATCTTTTCCTTGTATGTACTCAGTGAACTGTAGTGGGTGGTGGGAGAAACAACACACAGAAAGACACTTAAAACCTGAAGAACATCATTTCCCTCCCCCAACAACCATTTCTCCCTCTTTCCCTGGCAGGTCTTGGAGCTCTGTGGCAATGAGATTGTCGGTTTGCAAGATCTGTGTTCTCACCCACCTCCGGAGCTACAGCATTTAGGGTTGGGCTACAATAGGCTGCTGGGCTCTACAGAGGATAAATATCTCACTTCAGAATTCTGGTAACTCCCAGCACTAAACAAGAACCATAGCATGATGATATCCTGTAATATTCTGGGCAGACCTGATGAAACTAAACTAAACTTTATGGAATTAAGTAAAACCTTATTGACTTAGAGTTAATATCTTTGGGGATCCATTTATTTAAAATGCACTTGTGTATCTGTTACTGTGAAATTATCTGTACCTTCTCTAGTAGGAAGGAGGATGCTAATGTACTTCCTCTATTGTCAGCTCTTTGTATTCACCCCCTGGAGAGGCTGCATATGCTAGTTCAAAGTGGATTCTCCTTGACCCAATAGAGGAAGAAAGGGTTTTGTATAAATAGCCTGGTTTAACACTGGCTCAGGGCCTGCTTTCTGATCCAGTAACCAGACAGGACCCGCAGCCCATGGAAGGCCCCAGAAACCTCCAGCCCTTAGGGGAGGGTTGGAAGGACTTGGCCTGCTGAGATGGAATAAGACCCTGTGCCTGTTCTGAGTTGAAGCACTGATGATCTTGGGACCACAAAGGAGATCCTGAGGATGGGGTGTTGAAGAACTGCTGCTACCAGAGCCCAGGTTAGGTTTGGGGTGATCTTTGGTGAGCTCATTAGCAAGTGTGCAGGTTCTTGTGTTAAACATGTTTTTGCTGTAGTGTTTTTATCTTAAGAACAAAGTAGGCTTGTATAGGAAGTGCTATGTGGTATGTTATAACTGTAGCAACTGCACCTGTTATCTATCTCTGCTGGGAAAGCCACCAGCTGTCCTTAGCCAGCCTGTCTGTGCTGGGAATAACCCTTGTGGGCAGGGAACTGTGCGGCCTGGAAATATGCCAGTTAGAGAGGAGAGAGATGTAGGTCTCCTCCCGGAAAGGCAATAGCTGGGGAGCTTGAAGCCTGAGAATGGGGACTCTGCTAGACCACTGAGTAGAAAGTACAGGTGTGGTTGCCCTGAGGAATGCATTAGTTAACGTAGCTAGTGTAAAGTGGCTGGGTAGGATCTCCTCTCACACACCTGAGTTATCCTATTGTATCTTTTATGTCTTACTAGCTGTAGCAGGCAGGGTCCACTGAATTAGTTTACAGATTAAATACTGCAGGGCATAAACAAATCACAAGCAAACGGATTAGGAAGCAGCTTTCCCCCAATGCGGTTATTTATATAATTTTTCACTTATTATGCATCTTCCTTTGACGCAGCTGGTCCTGGCCACTGTCAGAGACAGGATACAGCAAGACTGGGTGGAGCCTGGCTGTAGTTATATGGCGGTTCCTATGCTTCTGTTTCCATCTGCATTTTCCTAGGGGTTTTTAATGTGAGTCTTGCCTGAATAACAACTTGTGGATTAGATCCAGTGATAGGAAAGGATACTGTATGCATGCTAGCTGTTTTGTGTGTCAGATAGCCTGTCAGTGATGGCCTGGATGGCTCAGGGTTTGTCAGTTGCATATTGAGGATGTGACTTATGGGTGCCCAGTTTGAATCCATCTTAGTTCTCCTACAACTCCAAGTTGTTACCATACCAGGTAAAATGCCTTGGATTCATTGATTTCAATCAGATCTTTGCTTAGATTCCAGGCTGGGCCCTATATGCTGATCCAAAAGCTGCCTGTTGCACATCCTAACGCTGCTCTGTTCTCTTTCAGGCCAAATCTGATTTCTCTTGACCTAAGTTTTAATAATTTTACGGATCTGTTGAACATAGTGTCTAAAGTGGCCACCCTGAGACAGCTCAGGACTCTTGTGCTGCAGGGTAACCCACTAGTGCTCATTCCTGGCTACAGAGGTTTTCTAATAGACAGTTTGCCCAAGCTCTGTATACTGGACGACAGGAACATATCACCTGATGAGAAGCATCAGTTCCATGGGCTGTCTAATAAGCCAGGTGAGACTTCATTCCTTAAATTTCTTTGTAGTCGTCTGTAACTCTCTTTTTAAAGAGGCAGTTTGGGTAGTGGATTGAGTATGGGACAGGGAATCAGGATTCCTAGGTTTTAATTCTAGACCTGAGGATGGTTCCCTGTTTGCTTGTGATCAAGTTAGTCCCCGCCGCCTATGTCTGCCTTAGCTTTCCCCTCTGTAAAATGAGGGTAATTGTTCCCACATACCTACATCATGAGGGTGGGCTGTGAGGATTAACTAACTAATTATAAATAGCTGTAAGTGCTAAGTATGATCAAGTCCATTAAATGTTAAGGCTGTTGCTGTATCATCAAAAAATCACTCTAAATTCTTACCTTTGGGCATGATTGAAGATGGTTGAGAACACTTTATATAATCTATTATTTCTCTTGAATAGTACTGGCTATCTGTAAAATGGGAATTATCGTCCTCCTCTGTATAGGGCTTTGAGAGCTAGAGATGAAAAGCACTGTGTGAGAGCTACATATTCATTATTTCTCTGTATTTCCTGTGTCAAGAATCTATCTGGATTGTTCATGCACAACTTCCCCTGATATCAACAGAACTTCACTCATGCAGCCTAGAACAGGCACTATGGTAATAAGCAGCCTTCTAAAAACCCAGAGAGAAAAAAAGAGAATTTTGTCTTTATCTGTTAATTAAACACAAAGAACTGCAGTTCTTGGATTTCAGACCCACAGCCCAGCTGTGATATAGTCCTGCTCCTCTCTCTTTGTGGCATCTGTCATTTGCCATCCAAGGAAAGACACTGTCTCCGGTTCTGCATTATGGCCTCACTGCAAGTGAAATCAGATGAGCGGGGCAGAGCATGAATGAGCCCTTACTTCATAGATGTGTTTGATTTTAGATCGAGCCTTTCCCATTCAAGGTCGCTACTCTGTGCCGATGGATGAGGGCCCTAATATGTACACGTTTACCTTTCAGTGTGTAAATCATTAAGCATGTGCTTAAATCCCAATACCTGTGTTTAAAGGTAGATGTTTGGAAGGTTTCCTCAGAAGAGAAGCCCTTCTTTAATGCTCCTGTTCAGGACAGCACTTAAGCATTCAATTTGCTTTCCTGAATGAGGGCCTAAACCAGTGGTTCCAAACCTGGGGGCTAAAAGTGGCCCATGGGGTCTTTCAGGGTGGCCCGCAGCTTCCCTCCCGCTGACTGCAGAAGGGAGACGCTGCCTAAGGACCCAAGCAGAGTGTATTGCCAGTAGGGGATGGAAGATCTGTAGCAGGGAGCATGGCAAAGCACTCTGTCTGCATCCCTAGGCTCTGGGTCCCTGCTGGGGTGGGAAATACTGATCTCGTCCCCTTGGCTGCAGAAAGGAGCCACTGCCTAGGGACCCAGGTGAGTGCATAGTTTTCCCTGCTGCAAGCCAGGAGGATGGGTGATCCTCCTCATTGAACTCCTGTCCTCTGGCTGCAGTGGGATGGGAGTGGGGTTGCTGGCTGAGACTGATGGCCCTTCAGGGTTGTAAAAGTGGTCCCTTGAGCTAAAAATATGGGGAACCACTGGCCTGAACTAAACTAGACCTGTGAAGGCATCAAGCCCATCCTGTGGGGAGGGAGCTCTTTGCGTGGCTTTTGAGTGACCCCATGTGGCCAATGGTTGCCTTGGCATTAACGGATCAGGAGCTACATTGAGTGCTCCCTTTTGGAAGGGAGGGTTTGCTGAACTAGGCTGTGTTTACACATAGCTAGCTCAGATGTATCTACACTTGCTGCATTCCTACATCTCAACTGCACTGTAGACATATGGAGTCCACACTGCCAAACAGCTGCTGCCTCAAAAATAGTTAACCCATCCATTTCCTAACTTGCTTTGCTACATTATCTCAAATTCCATCCTGGAGAACGTATGTTGTAACTTGCTTAGATTGTCTTCCTCTTAGATCTCATTGTGAATGAAGCACAAATGGTGGTGAGTGTTGGGAAAATCAAAGGCATCCCCAATCCTATCAAGCAAGAGGAGCTGGAAAGCAGCCCAGAGTCCCCAGTGATCACTCGCAGCTACTATGTGACATATGAGTTTTTGGAGAAGGAGAAAGCTGAGGACCCTCACAGTGCTGAGGTCTCTTTTTCAGATGAGTTAAAATAGAAATGGAGAGTACTGGGAGGTGGTTGTTAGAGGGATACATATCCTTGCATTCCCAGGATGCTGGTGTAACACAGTCTTGGTCATTGGTGACTGACGGTTCTTCTCATCCAGTGGTTGTTCATAGGTCTGAATGAAATGAGTTTGGGAAGTTCTCAGCAGCCATTGTCTGCATCACTGAAAACATATCCTTGCAACTGGCCTCCTTTTGGAAGTCTCAGCAAAGAGCCCAAGAAATGAGTTGGCCTCGGAAGCTAACTTCCCCCTTCACCTTGGGAGCTTGCCCTGCTGTCATGCTTCAGGGACTTCTTGAGGGAAGGTCAAAAGGCCAAATAACAAGAAATTCAAATATATTATTTTAAAAATCTCATAAGATGAGCTGAGCATAAACCTATGTTGCAAAGGCAGTATGGATATGAGTTCACCTTCTGGCTGAGATCAGTCCTGTGTGTCCTCTGCCTCCATGTACTCTGTTTCTGCAATGAACAGTAGTATTCTGCACAAAAAGGTGTGTTTCTGTGCTTAAATATGTGGGTTTTGTCTGACTGACTTCAGTAGACCTATTCACCATAGCCAGCATGACTGGCTATGCCTCCCACCACTCCTTCCATGGGTCCCATGGTGGGAGAAACTTGTGGGGGGCATTTCAGAAGTGCCAAGACAGGTATCTTTCTCCCTTTGCAGCATGTGCCTGTGTGCAGACTGAGCCAGAATTTGTACACTGCTCTTCTGTAGATACCTTTGGTGCCTTTCTGTACAGGTAATAAAACTCCAGCGGAGCCAAACGAAGGCCACACCAAACCTTGAGAGGCCACCATGGAGTGCTGAAGAAGAAGGGTCAGAATCTCCAACTGTGTCTTCTCTGCTTAAACAGGAGCTACTGGCAGAAAAGGGTACCATAGAATCAAGAAATTCTTAAGCTGAACTTGGCTTGTTTTATCAGTCTTCCTGCAATGTCATGAAATGTGCTGCCATCAACACATCTTCAATACTGTACGTCACAGCTAGATCCGTTATCAAGATCATACTACTTAATTGGTGGTATCATTCTCCAGCAAGACATCTGGTCTGGGATGGCTATTGCTGTCCAAATAAACACAGTGAACACAAATCAGATTCTGGGATTTACGCTTCTCCAGTGATTGTCTCGAATCTGTAATTTCATTTGGTGAGATTATTACAGAGCATAGCTCACAGCAGTGCTCTGTGGTTATATGAAACCCCAGAAGCCCAGGGTGAAATAAAAAGGACAATTCCTGGTCACAACAGAATTTCAGGGATTTTTAAAAAATTGAAAATGATGTTCTTGAATGACAACGTATCAGAATATTTATTCACTTGTCTGTACCCCCTGTTTGTATTTCTGAGTGTCTACAGAATGTGTCCTTTCAGTGCTTAAAAGGATACAGGGCTTGATTCTGCCGAAAGGAGTGTTTGGGCTGGGAGTAGTCAAAGGGCTTACTTGTAGCAGGAGGGATGTTGTTGCTTTGTGGCATAAATGCGAACGTGACAACGTGGCTCATCCCCAGAAAATGCTCTTGTCCCTTCCTGGCTTCAAACGCATCCACGCACGTACATACGTACGTTTCTACCACAACCACCTCAGTAGCTCGAAAATGACTTCAGGCTGCTTCTGATCCAGGCAGCCAGCTGAGAACCTAGGAATACATCTCCTCGTCTTCGCCTGGTAATGGGACTTCTGTGGTCTCCTGCACTCAGCCCTCCGCTGTATGGTACAGTGATACTTTGGGTGCTCCATTTCTCTATTATCGATCATATTCTCATGGGCTTGCCCCATAGATGAGCTTCTCTGTTGTAGCCAGGCTGGACTTAAAACAGTGGGGCTGAATTCAGCCCTGGTGTAAGCCCATTGACTGAACTGAAGTCACATCTAATTATAGGGCTGTAGCCAGATTGCCCTATGCTGGGATTAGAGTTTGGTGGGTTTCAAAGTCTACTACCTGGCAAGCTAGTGTCCATATCACTAGCAAACAGCATCCACAATTGGGAGTAATTGTCCCCCATCACCTGTGCTGGCAGTGTGAGCTGATAGGCTAAGGACTAAATGGATCATGGAAACCCCACTCTTCACACCCTCCTAATGGTGCTCCGGAGCAGAGCAGTCCAGGGGAAGTTGACACTGTTGGCTACGCTCTGTGGCACGCTGAGACGCCAGGTTAGTCTTCACTGCTCATTTTTGTGTTTTCTTGCTTAGTAAACAGGCACTTCACCCTTCGGAAGCCCTGGGCTGAGACCATTGAGTGCAGCCACAGGCAGGAGCATGTTGCTGGGGACTTAGTGGCATTGAAAAACTTCCTGATGTCTGGAACCACCGTCACTGTTGTAGAGGAAATGGTAAACATTTGGTGCACTCTGGTGTAGAGGGAGGCGGCCTGGCTGGGAGGGAAACTCACTTTCTGAAAGCCTGGGCATGCAAATGTTCCCCTTTTATTAGAATATTTTTCATTCCAGCGTAACAAACCAAGACTCTTTCCATGGTTTGTAGCCCAAACACAGCACTGTGAGAACCTGATCCTTCTGTCTTACCAGGTGCTTTCATGGCCTGTTGCCGCAGCTCTGGCTGAAGATGCAGGAAAGAAGGGGAAGGCGGAGAGGGGGAAGGTGGACAAGGGAAAAGCAAAGAAGGGGAAACAGAAGGATGGTGGTAAGGTAATAAGAAAGATGGGGAGAAGGAAGGTGGCTAAGCAAACCAACACAGAGAGCAAGGAAATGTGGCTTACAGACGTAGTTCATTTTAATTAATCTGTGCCCATGGCTCACTTTACCAGTGATGAGCCTCACCTAGATCAACTTCCTCTAGGGAGTGCAGAGAGGCATCTGCCGCTCCGCCACGTGATGCATATGGTTGTGGAAAGGTGGCATTATAAAATATCAAAGGGGAAAAAATAGCCAGGTGATTCACAACAGAGCAGTGTTAATTTCTCTGTCCCCAGGGGTCTTTGTTCAGCTGAGGTTATTCTCCTGAGCACGTCCGTCCTTTGACTGGTCTGTGCAACACTAATCATGGCCTCATTTCCTATGACAAGCCTCCTACTTGCCACGGTTTGAACCCCCTTTCAGTCAGAGACACAGGTGTTCAGTGTAGCCATTGTGCTCACTTTTCACATTGGCTGTGCGGGCAGGTGGATTACTGCGTGGATCAGTCCAGACTGGGGTTCCCATTTCGTGGTGGTGTTATGATGAATGAACTGTCATCTGAAGCCGTGTGACTCTTGGACATGATCCAATCTGTGCTGCGCAGGGCGACAAGCAGAAAAAAAGAAAGGAAAACCCCATCGAACTCCACAGTGACCCACCTCTTTTGAGAACCCTGGGGTCTGGGAACGTAAACCTAGAGAGCCTTTTAACCGGTGACCAGCTTGTGGCCGTGGTGTGTGACTTCGGGGTTCTCCTCACTGAGGAAACAACTCAGCCGCCATCTCCTAAGGAGAAGGTACCAGCCCCTCTCCTGTGAGCAGCAAGCCCTCCCCCTGCCAATAGCGTGAAGGATGAGGGGAGGAATGGAATCTGTCACCATGTGTGAGGGTGGGGAGTGGTGGCTCTCGCCTGTGGGATGCTTCCGAGGATTAGACGTGTTTTACAGGGAGCAAAATTTGGCCTGAACTTGTGAGCAGAGCGTGAAAGGGAGCAGATGTAGAACCTTCCCAGTAGGTGTCAGGGCACAAAGTGCAGAATCTCCGCTGGGTTCAGTATCCTGCCCAGGCCTAAAGAGAAGACTGTCATTGGGGCCTGATCCTGCAGTCCTAGTTCCAAGGAGTTTTTCCTCATTGCAGAGCCAGATTGGTGAGAGGGGCAGCAGAACCTCAGGCCCTTGGGGAGGTACATGGTTTTGATTTTGGAGACTGAACTATACCACATGTGGGTTCTCTGGATTCTCTTGTCAATGTAAAGCCAACTAGGCCCATAAGATTGTGCCAGTCTGATGGCCGAGGGTCCATAAAGTCAGTAGCCTGCTTGTGGCACTAACACATGCCTGATGCTTCAGAGAAAGGTGGAAGAGCCCTTATACCCTGCACGGACATTTACAGTGATGAAATGGCAGGATGAGAGTTGGGGGTGCGGTTGTTAACGTGGCTCTCTGTGAAAAAGGAACTGGTCTATTTTCAGTCTACCTTTCACACACTGAAGTCATTTACTCAAGTCCCCTCTTGCATTGGTCCTAGGTAGGATATAAATCCATAGAGCTGGTACGGCCTTATGGGAAATATTCCCATTGTAGAGTTTTTCTGACATTTCCCAGTCTCTGCAATACTCGCTCTCTTTTCTGAGTACAGAGGCTCTTTGCTGAGCTCCTGCTGCTGATTAGCACCCTAATCCTCTCCTTGCGACATAACCCAGCAGGGTGAAAATGACCATTATGTCCCAGCCGGGAGGTTGTAGCTTCAGGGCTAAACTTTGCTGGTACAAGCTGCTCACAAACCTTGCCTACTAAGGACAAACGTCTTTTCCCTAGGATGGTAAGAAGAGCAAAGACAAGAACAAAAAAACAAAAACTGGGGAAGAAAGTCCCACAAGCCAGAAAGCCACAGTGACTGCCAAAGGTAACCAGAGGGCTAGAGCTGTAAGCGATCAACATTTCTAGACCCCTAGGAGGGGCTGCATCACTGAACTGCAGAATGAGCCAGGCAGCACCAGAATCCATCCAGCCATCGGTTACACACAAGCACCTCTAATTCAGCAAAGCATGTGAACATGTTCTTAACGGTGAGCACGTGAGTAGTTTCCTGACCTCACAGGGACTGTACACGTGCTCCAAGTTAGACACATGGGCTCAGCTGGTGCCTATTTATGTGTGTGTGTGTACATTCAGGGCATGGCATGGACTAGGTGATCTGATAGGGGAGCGTTGTCTAGCGATATACTAACAATCTCAGTGTTTTTCATCTGTAGATCTCAGCACACTGGCATAGGAAAAGTATCAGGGCACAGAGACGGGGAGTGACTTGCTCAAGATCATGCAGTCAGGGCCAGGGATTGAAGACAGGTCTCTTTATTTGCAGCCCTGCCCCTCCTATTCACTGGTCTGCACTAGTCTTTAGAGCAAGAATAGTCAATTACTTCTTGTCAAGGTCCAGATTTCTTGGTCAACATATAGTTAAGGTCCAGACTCCAGAGAAAATAATAAAAATAACAATAAAGAGTAAATAAAAAGATTTGAGGATCCATTCAAAAGCATCTGGTGGTCCAGATTTGGCCTGCAGTCCCCCTATTGACTGCCTCTGCTTTAGAGTAAGGGATTGCCATCATTTCTCTCACCATCTTGTCCCAGCCCTGCTGCTGACCATGTGACCTGGGGAAAGTCACTTAAACCCCTGTAGGCCTCAGTTTCCCTGTGTGTGACTCAGACCTGCCTCCCAGCTGAAGGGTGAGAATATGATGTGTGGTCCTTGGTTTTCAATATTTCTGAGGGAAGAGGAGTATCTTGTAGCTTCAAGGTGACTTTCTGATTCCACCGTGCCCCTAGATCCTGCCTTGCCTGCCAGTGCCCTAGAATACAGTGTTCCAACTGCTTCCTGGCCCCCAGCTTGTCCTGCCTGAGAGAAAGATGAACTGGCTGAGACATTGACCCAGTAGAATGAGATGTACTTTTGAAACAAGCGGTAAACATTTGTGGAAGTTGTACTGTATATAGTCACCACTTCCCTATCAGCTCACTCACGAGATAGGGAAGGAGGCCTAGGATCACAGTGCTAGTCCACTTGGGTCAGCACATTTGTAACAAACCAGATTTGTTGTAACCATTGCAGGGGGCAGCTTTGAAGTGTTTCAAACTCCACTTAGCACCTGTGATTTGGCTTTCTTTACTTAATGAAGCCAATATGCACTAGGAGGTCACCTCTT
Organism: Pelusios castaneus; assembly: GCA_007922175.1. Taxonomy (NCBI): domain Eukaryota; kingdom Metazoa; phylum Chordata; order Testudines; family Pelomedusidae; genus Pelusios; species Pelusios castaneus. Next base: position 4,084,726 of record ML685954.1, read on the forward strand.
TTGGTCTCAGCAACAATTAAACTTTTCACAGAAGGCCTATGCAGCCAGGATGGAGTCAGATGCCCAATAAATATCCCTGAGTGTTATCACTGATTTGGAAAACCTACTGAGATTAAACAGAGGCTGGTTTTGCTTAGTTTGGCATTTCCTTACGTCTGTGCACTTAAAGGCTACCCCAGCCCTTTCACTTGGCTGGCAGAGCAGGGAGGCACCTGATTCCTAGATTAGGGATATGTTGTATCCTGGGTCAGCCAGTGTCCTGCGCCAAGAGGCTTGGCCATTGCCATTGCTTTTTACTGAGGGTTCGTAGGGTTGTATTTCGACAAGGCAGATCTGAACCATTAGACCTCAGAAAACTGGTGGAATGATTTAAAGTGGGATTAGCTGGGCTGGTGGTTGTTTTTTGTGCCCGTGGAGACAACTGCCAGAGATTCATGAAAATGTGTGCAAATCTTGAAAGTGTTGTGAATTGTATCACAAGTCACTATACTGGAAAGTGGGTTATTCACTATTTTCTATTCTGCTGTTTAAAAGGCATCATCTGTCAGCCATTCGGGGAGCAGAACTGTCACATGACATATTGTTGCGCTCATGCTGTAATTAAATAATGAAGAGTTACACTCACAAGCCTAGAGCTAACAGTGGTAGGCGTAATTCACCACTGGTTCAGCTTCAACGGGTGGAAATCACAGTTTAGATCCAGAGAAGACATCTGAGTTCTGTTTTCACTACACCCCACCCCTGCTACTACTCTTGGAGCTGTGGTCATGATAAATGGTAGCTACCAACTCTGCTAATGCAGGCGCAACTGCAGTGAAAGATTTGCTAACTACCGATTGTCTGAAATCAGTGTGCATCATTTATTCAACAAGCATGTATAAATAATGAAACTGTTGTAGAAACCAGGATCCTTCCCTAACAGGGGAAAGCACTAAGTGCACTCTGAATATCAGCCACAATTAAGTGTTTTGAGCAGACACTGAAAGATTTATTCTCAGCCTGAGCTATGTAGGTTTCATTTTACTCCTCAACAGATTCTCCATATTGGAATTTGTTCCTGTTTCTCTTTTCTTTGACTGGTGGGTACTGAGTAATTCTAGAAAGCAAAACTACGCCCAGCTTGCCTGAGCATCTTAACACTCAAGTTAACCCTGTTGGATTCTTATCCAACATATTTATGTTCAGCTATGTCTGTATTTTAGAACTGGGGTGAGTGCAAAAATTTCAAGGACTTGTGCATCACCTTCAGACTATTGGGGTTTTCTAGGATTGTTTCTTTTACGAGGCTAACGACTAACTCACTCTTTTCCTCAGGGAAAGGAAAAACCAAAGAATCTCCTGAAATGAAGGAACTCCAAGAAATCCAGCCTGTGCCCCTGACAGTGGAATTCCAAGTGCAGTTAATTCAGTGGACAGCAGCATCCACTGTCCAGCAACAGTAAAGAAATGAGAGCCACTTCCTTGATGACGCAGGTCCATGTAACATTTGTGTAGCAAAAAAAGTTGGGTCTATGAAATAAAACCTTGGAGGAACTTGCTGGGCTTTCACTGGTTAGTTTCTCCCTAGGGACCCATCCTGAAAGGTGTGGTGAGAGTGAACTCTTTCAACACACACCGAAGTCAGTGATAAAGCTCCCATTGACTTCAGTATGTATGTTGTAACAGGGTGGTCTGCCTCTTTAAGGGTCCAGGGGCTTGGAGCCAGCCATTGAGAGACAGGGTCCCTTTTAAGGAGAGGTGTTTGGCCCTGGGAGCTGAGACAATCAGACCCAGCTGGAAAGGTGTGGGCAGCACATGTGATTCCTATAAAGGGCTAGGGGAAAAAAAAAAAAAAAATCAGTTGACCACAAAAAAAAAAAAGGGAGGGGGAAGCTGTGGAAAGGACACTGGTTGCTGAGGAAGAAATGCCCAGGGAAAGGTGCTAGGTCCCTTCCTGCTATCTGTTTTGCTGGGAATAACTTTGTGAGTTGTGTGACTGAAGAATAAAATTGTACCTAGAAGCTAGGCCTGTGTGGGTGGTGGGTCTCTCCTGAGCCTGATAAAGCAGGCTGACAAACAGGGCTCATTTTTGCCCATAGGAACTAACTTTTCATGCTGTGGGTCCAGCTTGGGCTGTATTTAACCAGAGTTCCCTTCCCCAACTCTTGATCCCAGCAGAGAAGCTCTTTCAGGCCCAGCACCAAGCAGGGCCCCAATCCAGCTCTTAAAGGCAACAGAGCGATTAAGGAGCAGCTGTGGACAGAGAATTTCCCCCAGTGCCCCTTCAGCAAACTTTTTGCCGGCGGCGATTGGCCGTCCCATGCAAGCTATGCAGGGCTGAGCTGGAGCGGGCTGGTGGGAGGGAGGCGCTGCAGCCTGGGGCGGTTCGGTCCCTGCTCGGCCCGAGTGGCTGGGAGCAGCTGAGCCCAGAGCCCCCAGTTGCACCTTTCCCCTGGCTCAGCAGGTTTGGCGGTGAGGGGGATTTGCATCATAATCCGCTAGCCGGGGGCTGCGCCTCCGCTGAGCCATTCAGCAGCCCCAGGCACGAGCCCCAGATCTGCTGCTCTAGCGGCCAAGTCCCTGCGCGCCTGCCCGCGCCGTTTCTATGGCGACCCCTGCCGGGCTCGGCTCCCGCAACCATATGCAAAAAGCGCCCGGCGTCGGGAAACCGGGCGAGGAGCGGGGCCAGGCCTCCAGGCACCACCTCTGCTGCTCCCCCTTTATATTGATGGCTGTGGAAAGATTTGCTTGCAGCAGAAGAGGAACCGCATGGTGCATTTAAGGCGCGCCCCTTGGAAAGCAGCAGGCCCTGAAGAGGGAAGTCGAGGCTGCAGGGAAGGTACCGGTAAGAGGGGAGGAAGAGCCCTTTCAAACGCTGAGCCGGATAGGGTTTGCGGACTTCCCCAGCATGCTGCAGCCTGGCTGGAAGGGAGTTAGTTGCAAACTGCTCTTTGCTGAGGGACTCGCTCGCTTTCTCTTCTGAATGCTTCCACTCAGCCATCTTCTCCAAACGAAACGCCGTCCAGGTTGACAACAGTCCTGTGGCTCTTTGTGAGTGATTAGATTTGGGTGGCTGCTTGGGTCCTTTCATAACTCCTACGGACTCAGGTAATTGTAACAGCCCGTGTAAAGTCAGACCCTCTGATTTTCTGGAGTTAGACGCGGGGATTCAGTTATGCAAGCAACCTGGAAGCTGCAGATAATGCCTATATATTAAGGGTGGGAAAAGGCTGAGTGGAGGGTGCCCAGATGTCCTGATTTTATAGGGATATTCGGAGCTTTGTCTTATAAAGGCACTATTAACCTCTCTGCCCCCTTTTTCTAGCTGGTCACCCTAGCTGGGGTGTGACAAATGATATTTTGCCTATGACCACAAAAATTGTAGTATCTGTTGATTGATGCTAGATACCTAGTGAAATGTTGTGACCCATCCTAAATTTCACATGTGTAGAGCAACGCGTATCCCCAAGTTAGCCCTGTGTATCAGGATACTTTACAGTTGGGACATAGCTCTTAAACCTTGTCCAGTTTTCTCTTCTCTCTCGAAGGTTCCTTCCCCAGTGTGGCCCTGCAGGTTTGGTACAGGGGTGGGTTTCTGATACTGGAATGATAAATTCCATCCTAAATGTAAATGCCAAAAAAAAAAGTGACTAACAATCCACACAGTTTTGTAAATTAGCATTAAATCCTTTCTGTTGCTGGATTCCTAGACTAAAGACATTACTAAACACTAAATAGTTCAATGCTTTTTGAGAACATCCTCCTTTTCAGTTTCTCTAGCTGTAACAAAAGGTGTGCCATCCTTGGGTGAAATGAGGGTCCCTGAAACACTTCTAATGTTCAGCTTAGGGGCTGAGCGCCTATCTGCTGAAATGTGTGTTTCGTTGCCAGAGCAAGCACAAGTATGTCTGTCCGATGCTTTAAAGTGCTAAATGGGAACATTCAGTTTGGTGAGGGGAAAACTGAATTAATTCCTTCTGCCTTTTAAAGGGCTGTTAGAACTCTGTGGCAGAGCAGGAGTTGTGTGGGGAATGGGGCATGGTAAATACTTTTCTTCTCAGAAGTGGAAGAGGGAAAGGTGGCTCTTGTAAAGCAGTGTGGTTGATATATAGATGTGCTAATAGGAAAAAAGTTTTATGGCCGGGGCACCAGGGTGTGAGTCACTAGAGGTAGTTTCTGATCCCAGCTTTGGCCCAAAGAGGTGCCAAAAGGAATTAGTGCTGTAAAACCCATTGCTTTACCACCTTTTGCTAATGTAATTTGGGTATGAGATCTTTATTGAGAGATTTTATTAACAAAAGAGAGGCTTTAGGATTGCACTTCAGACAAGCTGTTCAAGTAGATGAATTTTTAAGCATCACTAATTTGCAAGCTTGGTAGGTGAAACACAGAGGCAGCTTTCTGTGCCTCCAAAGCATACCTACTTCTGATGTGACGAATAGAAACTTGTTGGCTTGTTGTATGCTTGCCAGCCTGTGTAGTGTTGAGGGTGGCTGTAAGTAAATGCCACGGCATTCTTTTAAAGGCTGCCTTTAAGACAATACTATATGCGGTGTTTTGGCTGCTTCAGTGACAGACATGATGGTGCTGAAAAAGCTATTTTACTCTTTCAGAAATGGGGGGATGGGCTCTGATGAGCGTTTGGATCCTGTTGCAAAATGTGATGTGATTCAGCTGGCCAAACAAATAGCTGGATTAGATTTATTTGGGAGATGTGAAGCACCCCAACATTTTTTAAGTCTGTTTAGCATTGAGACAAGAAGCCTAACTGCTCCTTTAATAAATGTGTGTTCCTTTAACTGTGCAGGGGCTGGCTCCTGCTCCAGTCTTTGAGATGTTTCCCAGGATAAGAATTGTTGTGCTGTATGCCGTCTCAGTTACCTTGATTGCGTTCTTTATGCACATAAGGAAAGAGACTAAGTTGGCCGTGTCTCCGCGAGCCAGGAAGATAGAGGTACCAAATTCCAGACGTACGTTCTGGACCACAGAGCGAACTGAGCCCAGCAAGTGTTTGCCAGACCTGACAATTGCCAATTCCTCTCTCGCACTCCCAGAGCTTCACCGCACCTTCTTAATGTACAAGCACTGCAGGAACTTTTCAACATTGCTGAAGCCCACACCATGCAGTGAAGATACATTCCTTTTGCTGGCAATTAAGTCTCCCCCGATCAACATAGACCGCCGAGTTGCCATCAGGAACACGTGGGGGAAAGAAGTGGCCATCGGCAGCAAGCCAATCAAGCTGGTGTTCTTGCTTGGGCGCTCGGAGGTCAAAGTCCAGGCTCACTCCCTTCACCAGCTGCTGGCTTATGAGAGCCAAGAGTTTGATGACATTGTTCAGTGGGATTTCACTGATAACTTCTTCAATTTGACGCTGAAGGAACTTCACTTTCTCCGGTGGTTCACGGTGGAATGTCCCCACGCCAGCTTTGTGCTGAAGGGCGACGATGACGTTTTTGTCAACATCTACAATATCATTGAGTTCCTCAAAGAACTCAACCCTGGGGAGGATCTCTTCGTTGGGGATGTGATCAGCCGGGCCCGTCCTATAAGAAACACCAAAATCAAATATTTCATCCCGGAGTCTATGTACAAAGCACCTTACTATCCTCTCTATGCCGGTGGTGGTGGCTATGTGATGTCCAGAACAACAGTGCAGCAACTCCAGAGCACTGCTGAGGACACTGAACTCTTCCCAATAGATGATGTCTTTGTGGGAATGTGTCTGGCGAAGTTGGATATGATCCCATTGAACCATGCTGGCTTTAAGACCTTTGGAATCCAGCGGCCTTTTAATCCTTTTGATCCATGTCTGTACAAAGAACTGATGATCGTGCACAAACTAAACCCCACTGAGATGTGGATCATGTGGACGCTGGTAAAAGATGACAATATTAGATGTGCTGTATCAGTAACGCGTGAGTACAGAACTGTTTGAAAATGAGACTCCAGATGCAGAGGGGAGGGAACAGAGTGGTAACTCCAGGTTGCTTAAACTGACATTAAAAATTAAGTTGTGGATGGTGCATTTTTATGAATGGACTGTAGCTTTCCAGTGGGGTAAAGTTCTGCAGTGACCTCTTTAAAATACATCGTTGGGTTACTGAGGCATCACAGGGTTGAAATGAAAACAATGCGGGGGGTTGATAGCTCAGGATTTAGTATTGCGACTGGGATCTCTTCCTCTATAGAGCGCGGATGTGAATGCAGCTCGGGTGAGCAGTTCTGAGGCACTGCTTGCTAGCACGTGAAGGGAGGCAGCACTCTTTGTCACTTGTGCTGGGACATCCGTGTCCACGTGACAGCTGCTAACCTTCCTAGCAGTCTCTAGCGGGAAGGCTGGTCACTAATAAGGCAATAGAGCCTGACTCGCCTCTTAGCCGTGGAAGTCAGGGCTGAGACAGAGTGAGGACCAGTGTGGACAAGCTTATGCTACTGGGTTTGTGCCTCTCCTGTGAAGGACTTCTCTGTCCAGGGGTAGCAATCCAGCAGACTACTGGGGGAAAGAACACAGCGAAAATGGTCTAGAAACCTTTCAATGGTCTGTCCTTAGCACAGGCATTACATCCCAAGGTACTTGGTTCCACTACAGTGACTTCTAACCAGCTCTTTCTCTTTGGATTTTATCTAAACTTGCATTAGATTATTTGCACTGGAATTTTTGCATAAAAATACTTGACAGTGGGGTTGGGAGAAGAAACAAATAGCTACTAATCACTGTAATAACAATGGCTTTTTAAAACAGCTGCTATAAATAAATAGAGTTGTGAAAGTGGTTTGTTTCTGGAGTATTCATCTTCTCCTGGCAATATAACGATCAAAAAGGAAATCTGGGGTTAGCTGACGACTGTTACACAGCTGCAAATAGAAGAGAAGTCTGTAAGGCTGTATGGGAAGAGGGACTTGCTCCCTTTCATGCACTGGTGCTGCACCGCATTTCTGGTCAAATAACAATGGCCCAGAGGAATAATGGAGTGTGGTAGAATTGCCTGCATAGGTCCTATTTCACCTTGGTGCTATCAGAGTCAATCCCTGACACTCATATGGAGTATTTCAAGTCCAGGTCGTTCCATAAACATGTCTGCGTGTACACAACTGCCATAAGCTAGAAGCGATGATAAAATGTTGCTGTTGGAGGACAGAGCTCTGAGTTCTAGTGTCGGATTGTTCTGTGACCACGACAAAGTTACTCCCTCCATCGCAGCTGGAGGAGTAATATTACCACACAGATGATGTGAGATGGTGCTTTGCGATGTTTGTAAAGTGCTTTGAGATCTACTGCAGAGGTCTTATCTACGTTCTACAGATGGGGATGGAGAGGGCAAATCACGTCTTTGCACAAAGCCAGAGAGAGAAGTTTGACAGAGCTGGTATGAGAAGTAAGGAATTTCTGGTTCCCTTTTCTAAATTTGGTATTTAAACCACATCAAATCAATGGAGTCTTACATTGAAGAGTCCTGTTTGTCAGCGTATTATGTCTTCACTCTCACCACTGCGCCTCCTTTGATTAGCGCTTACCCAGAACTAGACAGTAGCCTCTCTAGTTACTGCTGATGGCTTTATCAATTCCTTTTTGGTGTTGGAGGTTCTCAGCCATTTACTTAGGGTTGTGACTGTCTGATGGCACCAGAGACTGTAGTATAGGGTCTTTACCCTGTTGGATGACAGGGTCGTGCTCACTGTTCCTGTAGCGGATGGTGCCATGTAACAAGCATGCAATTCCCGTGTAAGCATCTAGGAAGAGATTAACAGAAAGGGACAAGCACTTGAAGATGAACGTGTGTGAAAGCAGAACTGCTGGTAAGAGCCTTTAAGGTGGGTTCATCTTTCCATAAACTTCTCAACTTTTAGGCCACAAAAATAAAAATCTGATAAGGGGAATATATGTGTCTCTCACACATACTGCTGTACCCTCCCACTTTTCCACTCAGATGTAGTAATCCCTGATGTAGGAATTAAAAGATGATTATGAAGGTGTTAAAGTCTGAAAAGTGTTTTTGCTCTATCTGTAACCAATGTATGGTAGTAAAACAGTGCTTGGATTTTTAAGGGGAAGTGAGAGGAAATGTGTTCACTGGACACTGATACTCTGTGTGGATGGTTTTTCAACTGCTTCCAGAGAGGTTGCTGTCCTGGATGAGGATTGGTACTTTTAACGAAATGCCTCTGTATCCTTTCTTCGTTGTTCTAGATAGTCCGAGAGAAACTCAGTGGGATACTGAAAGAAATAATGTTCAGTGTACCTCTCCGTATAAACATAAGCCTGTGGTGATAAGCTGCAATCAGTAGATAGGACTGGAAAGGACTTTGGTTCAGTAAAAAGCTCTAGCATCTATGAGCTGATTAATGTAAGAACTTTGAATGCATTCAAACAAGTGTTGGAAAAATACAAACTAGATAAAAGTCCACTCACCCAAATCCCTGTCATCTCAAATATGGTTCACAGGATATATTTGAAAGGGGATTATCTTCCAATCATGTTTAATTGATTGTGGCTAAACAAGACAAATCCCTTTCTCCCATATCTCTTTCTAATGGCAAAGTATACAAAGAGGTAGTACTGTTAATGATTTGTGTTGCAGGACTGAATTTACAGGGCAGGAGCATTACTTGATTCTTGTCAGTAACAAGCAAGATGTTTGTCTGAGCTGCTTGCCATGGCTTCATCAGGAAGGTGAAGCTATTCCTCTTTCAACACGGGTTAACAGCATATTGTAACAGCACTGGGCTGAAAAGATTATTTTTTTCCCCTTGCCACTTTATTCTGCTCTCAGAAGTGGGAGCGTGTGCTCTTTCAGCAGAAAGAGAGAGGTTTTTATAGCTGCTTCTACCAGGGAGAAAGAAAGAAAAGTTGGTTTGGATGGGAAACCTGACTCAGACAGGGTAGGTGGTTCTGCTTTCCAGATAAATAGGACCTAATCTTTTCTTGACATTCTCTGCCACACAAGCATGTGACTGAGAACTACACTGGCACCTTGGCAGGTACCAATTACACGTATACTCAACAGTCCTGGTACAGGCGATTTTGGATGATAAATAAAAATGGCTTGGCACCAGCATGCTCCAACTAATCTGCAGCTGCTCAGCTTTGTTCACCCAGTGTGGTTTCAGAATGAGGCTGATTCTTAGTGCCCTGTGCCAACAGTGCAACTGCAAATAATTCCCCTCCCTTCTCATAATCCTCCATTCTAGATCCATATTCTGGGGGGGTCCTTCAATGCTGCTACGTCCATAACCACAGTGTAAATTTGGTGGTGGTGGTTGGGGAAGAGATTCACTGGCAAGGGATAGGCTTTAATCTTCATTTGATGCCAAAACCGAGGGTAAACCCAAACATTTGATTACCTCAAAGTAAATGGTAACAAGGAAAAAATTTATTTCTTACTAAGGCAGGAAAGTTACGATTATCAAGATTAAATTATACAAGAGTGCAGAGTAATTAAGAATGGTCTAAAACCTCCTATTTGCTGCAGCTGGCTAGTGGTAAAGGGAGCTGATCCTCTTGGTAAAATAGAAATTAAGTTCAGAAAAATATTCTAAGAGGAGGGGTGGTAGTGGGTAGGAAGACTTCCCCACACGCATTGCTAGTTATAAATGCCAAAAAAGAACCCAGAACCTACAATCTAACATATGACTGTTAAGAAAGCTGAAGAAGGGAACTTTAACACTGAGTGTGGTCCTGTAGAAAATAGCACTGTAAAAAAAAACAAAAAAACAATTCCTAATAAATACAGAAGTCTGTTTCCCTAAAACAATAAATAGCTACTCGCTAAATACACACTACTAACACTCAGCTGTCTTATAATTCTCCAATCCACACATATTAAAAGGAGCTCTTCAAAAAAATCTAGCAGCCACTGTATGGACAGAAAAATGAAGACAGGAATTGGAGGAAATACAACCTTATCTTCAATCTGAATTTAACAAACGGCTTAAATGACATAGAGTAAGAAAGGAGATCCCCCTGAACTGCTGTAGTGGAGTTTGAAAACCCAACTTGTAGTAAAAGACTTGTAGCCATGCTCACAATTGGAGCAAACAGCCTCTGCCGCTACATGTGATGTCTGCCTTTGCAACACTATTGCTCCCTATTGACACAACCATTCTTTTTAAATGTCCCGTAGTGTGGCACAGCCACAAGAACTTCCTTCACTCCCTTAGAAACCCAGCTCTATTGTACCTTTGGGGGTTGTGTCCCTGTTAGGTTACAAGCGAGTGTCCTGGACACAACTACATAATCTATATACTACAGTAGTCAAGATTAGCAGCGACTATCAGTTGTCTCCTTCTGTTGAGTCCAGCTAGACTGCAGCAGTTTGCATTTTATTAAATGATGTTTCCATTATGAATTTTCACAGTTCAAATAACTAGAAATCAGCACAAAAAAATCCACTTTGTCAAATTCAGTATAGTTAACAATGAAATGCAAGTCTGTTTGATTAGGGGAATAATACCCACTAAGATAAATTTGTTTCACAGTCTAGAAATGATTATTTTTAAACGTCCCTCTTTGGTTGCAATCTACAATTAGTTTTGGACATTGGGAATTCCCAAGGGTTAATTATCAAATCATCTGAATTAAACCCTCATGGCAGCAGACCCAAACACCAAGTATCTAACAGCTAATTTCACATTTGCATAGTTGTACATTTAAATAAAAATTTACTATCAATGCATATTATAAAAATGGTAACTTAGAAAATAGTTTCAAACACCTAAAACTGGCTAGTGATTCTGTACACCACATTGGGGGAGGGAGGGAAAGACAATTATTGCCCACTGCCACCAATTATCAACAGATAACATGCCTATCAGCGCTGCTTTATTCAACAGCTATTTTTTAAAGATGTGGGTAATTGAGGCCTGAAGTTAGTGGCATGTTATCGAAGACTCCAAAGGTGATATTTAGAAGGCCTGTTTTGTTTTCAGTCTTCACGAAGATAAGACTCATTAACTTCCTCTGTAGTGTCAGGGATACTACATGGCTGTGATGATTCCTCGCCCGTTGTTTTCATGAGCTCTTCAGTCTGAGCTTCAGCTAATTTGGTCTCTGCTTTCTGTGATAGCTGCCGTACCTCTTGCACTTGCGTCTTTATCAGCTGAATGTGGTTGTGAGCTGTTAATGAAGCTTGATCAGCACCTGAAAAAATACAGTAATTTAAAAATACATTGTGCTACAACTGTTCATGCTCTAAGCAAATCAGGCAGTTTTCAAAACAGTGTGAATTTGGGGAATACAACACAGTCACTCCTTTTTACTGGATATAGCAGATAGTTTTAAACTATCATCATATGACTGAAAGGGAATTTTTCCTCAGGACATTCCTGCCAATAAAGTGGGGTTGTCAATTAGTGCAAAATTAGGTTGTGATTTTATGTGATGTGACCACATGCTCCCTGAGAACCAAACTAAGACTGAATAAGAATTGTATGGTGGCCATTTTCAGTCATGCCAGTGGTCTGGCCTGGATTTAAATCTGCAGTCTATCTGAATGCCTCTTACAGTACCAATCTTGAACAACCTGGTCCTCTCACTATTACATGAATATATTTAGTTTCCAAGAATATTTTAGTAAAAATTGTAATGCACTTTTCCTTATTTCCTTCAGGTCTTCATTATTAATTTAAATAATCAGATGACTACTAAATTATGGGCCTGGTTTCAGAAGCATTAAGCCCTTCAACTGAAAATACAGTGGAACTGAGCAGCTATAGCCTCAGTGGAAGATACAGGTGTGGAGGAGCTCTGAAAATTAGGCCATGTGATTTTCAGTCTTCACACTAACTAAGCATATTCAGATTTAGCATCAATCTTGTCTGCACTCTTTGTAATAATAAATGCTGCTTAAGTGCCATGGGAAAGTTTGCTAAAAATTGCAGATTCCAGCTGATCCTGAGGAGTGTATTACAGTAATGCCTGAATACCTGATTGATATGCAGCTTCTGCTGCCATTTCTGAAAGACGTAAAGCAGTCATCCAACTGGATTCTAACTTCAGGAATTCTTGCTGCTTTGTAGTCATCTATAATTGAAGACAAAATGCCAAGTAATACTGTTATAACACTAGCTGAACCCACTTTTTATAGAAGTCACTCTTACAGCCATGTTAAACTAGTGAACAGAGAAATATTTCATAAACAAGAAAAGGGACACAAATTGATGACTGCATAAATTAATTCTTTACCTCAACTCTAGCTCCTATGATCACCTGCCATATTGCATCCATCTCTTTGGAATTCATTTTCCCAAGAAGATCTGTATATTGCCGGTAGACAGACACCAGTGTGTAAACAGCCTGCAAAAGATTATAAATCTAGCACAGCTTCTTGATTAAAAATACTTAAGTAAGTAACACTTGCATATTTTGAAACTAATTTTGCATCTGCTGAGGTGCTCACATAGGTAGAGCCCTGCAAATCCACAGATATCCGCATTATATCTGCGGATACAATGTGGATATCCGTAGACCATTTCTTGCAGATGCAGATCGGATACAGATCCACATATTGTTCCGTTCAGGGCTAAAGCCCTGCAAATATGCAGATATCCACATCATATCCGTATCTGCGGATATAACATGGACATCCACGGACCATTTCTTGCAGATGCAGATCGGATGCGGATCCAAATATTTGTATCCGCGCAGGGCTCTACATGTAGGTTATGTTACACAGTAGCCAGAAAATGGGAAAAGATCTAACACTTTCCCTTGGTTTAATCCCCTATAATATTTAGTGAGGAAATCGTTTCTGGATAGTCTTAGTATTGCTTTTTGAACTTTCTGTTGGCTGATATTGTATTAATCTGAAACAAATGTATTGAAAAGATTTCAGTGTAATTAAGGAAAGTCTAGAAAAATTAGAAATTGACAGTTATATTGGAAAAAACAAGTTCTGTGACATCCTAAGAACTTCAGAACTTCACAGTAACAACACAGAACTCATTCTCCTGCTGTAAAAGCACATCTGTAACTTGAGCTAAAAGAGACCCTCCCTTGAAGTGTGGTCCTATCATACACAAACACTTCGATTTTTACTAGCAGAGGGCAGTACCTATACACACAAACTAGCCAGTTAATTAAATATTTTAGAACTGAAATATTGACAAACTGCTTATTTTTTTAATTGAAAATCTAGGCAGGAATGAGACAATTAAGATAAATTCTGTTAGCATGCAAATCTTCAATTTCTACATGTACTTTTCTACAGTGACACATTAAAGGCAATACTAATCAGTAGTTAAGGAAGCTAATACAGACGAGTATTCTGCTTAATCTGACTCTTAAGACATCACATTGCAAATAGGACTTTCTAGAATTTCAAACTTAAGTTAACTGGATTGGAAAAATATTTTTCTGATGGAATCTACATTTTTTTTGCCTAGAAAAGAGACTGGGACTTTTGAAGTCCAAGTGCATTTTAGATACAAGAGCTGATTTAACAGGTGTGCTTGAGCCTGTCTTTGTGAGGGAGTTAAATACTCCAGCAGCTGCAGTGTTAACTTTGTAGTAATGTCGGCATCTTACCTTTGTATACTCTGTTAATGCTTCAATTAACGCATACGTTGTTTGAGAGAGAAGGGTACACGTACTGTCTGCTACCAGAGAAACTGCTCTTCTAATCAAGGCTTCATGACTGAGAGAAGTGGGTTCATGTTTCTGCAAGACAACAGATGTACACAATCTTTACACTGGTTTCTAAAGACAGACAACTTATTATGATAAGAAAAATGTCTTCTACTGTAAGCAAAAAAACACAGTCCTGTGGCACTTTTAAAGACTAACAGATTTATTTATTTATTAAAAAACACAGGCACCATTGATAAAAATAAAGAATTGCTTATCTGGCTTAACTCTTAAATAACTAATTTTTAAAAAGTAAAACAAAACTTTATTCCAACACGTCCATTCTCTTCTACTTAGATCCTGTAGTTGCTTCTCTGAAAGGTCCATGTAGTTCCAGAAAGTAGTTCACTAAACCATCTTTTCCTGTAAGGTTTTTTGAAGGCTCATACCAATGTTTTTATTCCTAATATTTGCTTGAGTCAGCATATCTTAATATATATCCAACATTTTGATATAGTTGTCTTGCTTCCTGTCTGGTGGTAATCACTGGTGGTAAAGATTTTTATGGGGTTTCCTCTGTTAATAATGGGATTCCTGAATGAAGTGCCATGGCACCTTAAGGTATCAATGTTATGATAAAATAGTGTTTTGGTTATGTGCCAAAGAAGTTTGGTTATGTTGCCACTGATCTTTAAAACTGAATTGAATTGCAGTCTGTAACTGAATAGATTTAAGTCATACTCTTTGGAGTGGAATCAGTTTAAATGAGTGCATCTTTTAGAAGTCAGCTAAGATGCAGAGAAGGTCTAGATGTCCAATTATTCCCCAGACAGGTTGGTGGGCACATAGCAATATGCATAATAATATCATACAATAACTAAAAAGTTGTTATAATTAATACAATCAATTGATCTATTTGCCACAAGCACACATCACAGAATGTTAACACTTGTACGTTCTTTTCCACTGCATTTACCTGCACAATGGGGATTGCACACAGGGCTACTCCGAAACCCATTCCCATCACTTTGTTCCATTGGCCACCGTGTCCTGAGAAACAGTGTCTCTGAGCATTAGCCAGAACAGGAAAACCTTGTCTGGGAATGAGAGAAACAAAGATAAGTACACAGAGAGCTGTACAGTGAGAAAGAAAAAAGGGTCCTGTTCATGACTGTTTCCTATGCGCTACCACAATAATAATAATTAATAAATTCAAGTGTGTTTTAGAGTTAGTAACCTAAGTGAAAGCTTAAGGAAAGATGCAAGCTAAACAATTTGTGTCCTGTAACTTCTTCAAAGGAGGGACTGTCTTTATTTTGTCTGCTTCACTCAGAAGTATATTGTCAACAATTAACAGAATAATTAAGCAACATGGACACAAAGCATTCAGATTAATACTAAAAATAAAATATACTGTAACATGGCTAAGTAAGCAAGAACAGTTTTATAATCAAAGGTCCTGAACCTGGAACGATTATGCACATGTTTAACTTCACACACGGGTAGCCGTGTAAATCTTAATTCAGCAAAACAAACAAGAAGTCTTATGGTACCTTTAAAGACTAACAAATTCACTCATGTGATTAAAGACTAATGAATTTATTGTTAGTCTTTAACAGTGCCCCTGGACTCCTTGTTTGTTTCACACACAGTTAATCCTATTGCAGTCGATGAGATTATTGTAAATGTGTGAAGTAGCAGGGCCTTATTGTGGAAATAAAATGGTATGGCAATGTATCAAACTGAAAGTGAAAGGCATCCATTCTCTCATCACTATTTTTCTATAGTGCCCAGGTCAGATGTCTGAGAATGAAGGATCAGTTTATTGTGTAGCTCATTGTCAGACTCTAGTCTGTGGAACACGGGTGGGCTGAGAGGGCTGGTTTAGCATTTGCAACAACTAAATGGCATTAAACACCTACAACAAATTACATTGTGTCCTACTATTACTGCTCCATATGAGCAACTGCTGTAGTTACGGGGATGTTATGTGATGACAAATGAGAGCTCATGGAGCTGAAAAGGAGAGAAAGAATACCATCTTCATATTAAAATACTACAAAATACCACTGGGACTTCTTTTTGGGGGGTAAGGCAAGCACTAGTTACCCCTTTTACAGACTTAATACAACACTGTCAGAATTTAGATGTTCATTTAAAAATAAATTTTATTTTTTCTTTTGATTACTGAAACAAAATGTATTTAGATTTAAACATTCTCCAGAGTCCAGAACTATTTAGGACTCAAACACTGCACTAAATCATGGAATGAGATCATGTGACCAGCCTCGTTTCACTATTAAAACAGTGTGGATTACAAAAATGTAAACAAATAATGAAAATTAAGAGATTTTTAAAATTAACTTCCCCTATTTGTACATTCATGAGACTGCTCCTGTGCTAACAGTTGTGTGTGCGTAAGCAGTTGAAAGTTCATAGTATTAAGCAACCCCAGTCTACTCAAAGGTTACTTAAAGGGCTCCTAGCAACAGGCTGATGCATATGACACAATTTCAGATACAGTTTTCCAATCATTTTGGACCCAAGGCCAGTTTTGGCCAATGCACAAACTCTGTGAAAGTCCTGCAGGAACAGGGTGGAGAAAAAAATAACTTCAGTTTTAAAATTCTGGGGGGAGAAGGGGCCTGGAGAAGATCTAGCTGGATAACATCCGTTGAAGCCACTGTAAAAGCAAAGGTCAGACTTTGACAGGGCCCTTTATTTCTCTAGGGCAGGAGGACCGAGGACTTCTGCGCGCGGGGGGGGGAATTCCCGCTTCACTGAGGGGAAACTGAGGCGGGGAGCGGGGCCAGGACAAGGGAGGGCGCGGAGGCCCGGGAGCCCGAGGCAGCAGTCCCGGGGGGCGGGGGAGACTCCCGGGGGTGGTTACAGCGGAGAGGCAGGGTCGCCCGCGCTGGGGGTCCCGGGCATAGGGAGGATGGGGCAGTGCCAGGCGATACCTGAGGAGGGCGCAGCAACCCCGGAACCACCGGACGCTCCCAGCAGCCGCCATCGCGGAACTAGGGTGGCCCGCAGCGCTGTGCGCCGGAAATGACGTCAGCTAAAGGCGGGGCGTGCCGGACCCGTTAGGAAACTACTGTTCTAGCTTCGCCTCGGGGCCCCCCCGCCCTAGGCGGGATGGGCGGGGCCTGGGGGCTTGGACGGCGGTTGGGGGCGGGGCTTAAGCCGCGGCTCCCGCCTCCCCGCGCCGGGCTCTCGAGCGTCTCCTGGCGGCGAATTTGGGCTCCGCGGAGGCGGCCAGCCCCGGAGCCGCCCCTAACCCCGAGCCGCTGGCAGGGGCCGGGCCGCGGTGTCCGGGTCCGTTCGGCCGCTGAGGTGCGCGGCGGGGCGGTTTGTCCCTCAGGCGGGCCAGGCCCGGCCGTGTGTGAGCGGCCCGTGTGAGCGGCCGGGGCTGCCCCCCCACATCTCTCCGCTGGGCCACCCGGCCTGGGGGGGGGTCTGGCGCCGCCCCCCCCCCCGGCCAGCTCCCGCTCCCGGCTCCCTCTACACCCCCCCCCACGGTACCAAAAACCGTGTGTGGAAACAGTGCAAATAACCCGCTCGGCGCCATCCCGTCCCCCACGTGGGCCGGTCCGTCAGCGCCAAAAACTGGCCCACAGCGGCCAGAGCCAGAGCCGGGCCTGGCCAGTGGGGGGGGGGGGGGTTTGTGTGGGTGAGCAACGCCCCCCCCGGCCAGAGCCGCGCCGTGCGGGGCCTGGGGCCGGGAGTGGGGGGGTGTGTTGCAAGACTCCCCCCCCCCCCGTGTATGGCCGCGCCGGGAGTTAGTGTGTGACCAGCCTGGGGGCTCCTGGGGAGCCATATTTATAGCCCCCCCCCCGCCACTCCGGGCCTGGCAGCGGGCGCGCAGCGCTCCTGGTGTTGGGGCGGGACACGGCGGGCCGACGGCGGCGACAGGCTGTTCATGGCGCCAGGGGAAACCTGGCTGCTAAGGGCAGGGACAGCCTGGGCAGCGGGGCCCCCTCCCACCGCTGCTCTAGCCGCGCCCCCCAGCATCCTAGCCGCGCTGAACCCCTGCAGCAATTCCCCCCGCCGGGCTGCACACTTCATCCCCCGCCGCCCCCCCCCCCCCCCCCCCCCCCCCCGGCCCGTGGCCCCCCCCGGGCCCCCCCACTTCCGGGCGGTGGGGCGGGGGGGGGGGGGGGGGGGCGGGGTAGATGGGAATTGCAGTCGGCTCAGTTGGGAGCAGCCTGGAGCCAACCACCGGCGCCCCATCGGGGTGGGGAGGGGGCGTCGAGCTGGTCTGTCCCACATTTCCTCCAAGGTGTGCCTCCCTGGGTGCTGGATTTTTGTGCGCCCCCCAGGCAGTTTTTTGGGGTAGGTGAAGCAGGTGCGCTCCTAGGGCCCCGTCACCTGTTTCACCTCCCCCTGCACCGCCCCTCCCCTTGCAGGCCACACAATGGGCCTTCACCTAGGGCCCCCAATAGACAAAGGGACCAGTACAATCATCTAGTCTGACCTCCCCCCCACTCCAGAACTAGGCCGCCAACCTATGTCTGAGTTATTTACCGCCTTAAATCATGATTTAAGATATAGAGAATTCACTGGCAGGTGAGCCATGCCCTGTGCTACAGAGGAAGGCGAAAAACCCCTAGAGGCCAGGCCTATCAGCCCTGGGGGAAAATTATAACGGACAGGGCCTGTGACGTAGGTGATGGTGCTTGCAGGGAGAGGAATGTCTTAAATTTACGAAATTTTCTTTAACTCACTTTAATTTTTCTAACATTTTTGTATAGAAATACATTTTAAGTGGCATTAAAAACCAGGGCTGAATGACCTCAAAGTAGAGTTCTCTAGCATGATGTCAGCTCAGAGGACTATCCTCTGACACAAACCCAGAGAGACATCGCTTGCACAGTAAGAACCTGGTCCTCCAAAGACTTACATATGTGCTAAAGTTTACACACTGAAAAGTCTCAACTGACCACTGACAACAACAAGGCTAGTTGTGGTGCATAAAATTAGAAACATCTAAGCTGCCGCAGGCCTGGGACTTAGATGTTGCTGTCAATAAAAGAGGCAAAAAAATCTGTATTGTGTTGTAACACTGTAAACTGTGTCCAGAAGACCACCATGTGGTTGCCCATATTTTACTTGTACATATTTTTAACCATTCACTAGGATCATTTTTCCACCCAGTAGTTTGCAGTTATTATAGTGTTTGGAAGCATGCCATTTAGGGGCATGGAAGTTAAATGATAGGTTTTTTTCCTTTCTAAAAAGTGGGAATAACAAATGCCCACGGACAGTTGTCCTTTTTACACCTTTTTATCTGCTTCGATAAAAAGCTAGGAAATTAATAGCGCTTTGTGACGGTGCAGATTTTCAGCACATTTTAGGGCTGATTGACACCAACTTCCATGGATGATGCTGATTTACCAGTTACCTCCTTTTAGATTTATCATTGTTTTAAGATGAACAGATCAGCTCCATAGAAATTACAGAAAATGTTAGCAGGTCACTTTATTTCCTCTCTTCCAGGGCAGGATAGCACAGGATATTTTTACTGCTTTCTTATACAGTGTAGTCCCAGTAAACCTCTTGCCTTATTCATTTCAGCTCCTTCAAATCTGCTAATATCACTCTCTGCTGGGAAACTTAACCCCAGACTGTATACTGTCAGATAAAAATGTAGAAATAAAAAGAGTGAGGACATGGGTTAGGCTGGTTTGAGGGGGTGCACTTCCAGGATGGAATAAGAGGCTAAGAAATAAAAAGTTCAGCATTTCTGCCTTCACCTCTGTAATAAGGCTGACTGAAGCAGGCATGTCTGGACTTGATTACTCAGAGGACAGCTCACACTCTAATGGTTCTGCATGCTTCTGGGCTTTCTCCCTCTCTTTCATCTACCCTCAACAAGCTGCTATTCTCAGGCGTGATGTCAAAAAGGAGACAGTAGATCAGATGACAACAGTGCCAGTAATCTTTCTGATCCTTCAGGCATGGGACCGGGTGGATCCCAAAGACTGAGTCTGGAAGAGCCACTGGGAATCAGCAAGGTATTTTTGAATATAAGAAAATAAGATTGTATTTAGCCAATAATAGAACAAAGATATGTAAAGTTTGAGGAACAAAAAAGGAATGGACATTCTATTTTTTTTTTTTTAGCAGATGCCAACAGCAGGATACGTGATGGTGGCTGTTGCACATTCTGAACTGCTCTGTGGCTGCAGAGGATAAAGGGCAGCTGTCACTTAAGCACCAAAAAGTAAGTTGTCCAGCCAGCCAGGAGCAGTGCCCCGATCAGCACCGTGTAACTGAACAGCACAAAGGCCAGGAGCTCCTTCAGCACCGTCAGGAAGTGGACAGCGAAGGACTCCTGCATGGTTCTTCCAAGCACAACAAGCCAGATGGGATTTCAGTAGTTGTCTCACACTCTGAGCCACACCAAAGTATCTTGACCTGAAAGGAAGAGAAACAAAGGGGCAGGTAGTCGCCGAGTGGAGGGCAGAGCCTGCTAGCTGCATGTAGAAAAGTCTGGAGTCAGGTCGCTTCTGGTGATGGTGTGTAAACAAAGTCCATGGACACTAAGGTTTGTCAAAGGCTTGTTAATTGTTAGGGGAGCGTGTCAGGCTAGGGCAGTGGTTATGTATTTGAAAAGTCTTTTTCACAGTTTCCAGGCTGTGTAACGTTGAAAGGGCTGCAGGATCAGATCACAAACCACAAATCACAAGTCAGGATTTGAGGGGGGGTGGAGGAACTAAGCAAGATTAATGTCTATATTAGCCAGTTCCTGGAATTCTTTCCTTCTATCAGTTGACATGTGACTGAAGAGTGTTGTATTTAGAACATTCATGAATGGTGCATTAGTACCAACAAAATGCTCTAATCAAAGCGGTCAATTCCTCCAGAGAAGCCATTGTTAATATTTAATGTTATAATTGCATCTAATGGACAGACAGGCACAGAGCAAGCTTTTTGTTTAGGATCAGGGAAAGATTTGGGATTAAAGATAAGTTTATTTAGCTGAAAGCTTCAGCACTGCTGTCAAAATAACCTTTTTTTTTAAATGGAAAGGGATAAGATGATTCAAACTTCCTCTGTAGTTAAATTTATAATTGTGTGTTGCCCAAGAAGTTGCTCCACTTAGTGAACTTGGTGTAAAAAAATCTCAACACATTTGCAAAAGTTGTTTGCTACTTCGGCTTTAAAGCTGTAAAGCTAGATGTATCCAACCCCATCCTCCTACTGCATATTCACTGAAGTGTCATCAGAAAAATTACCAGATCAAAAATATTTGTACCGTTGTGTGCATGACCAAAAGGAAAATGACCTAGGTTTAGGAGAATGCCAACTTAAAAAGATTATTTTTCTTCCAAACGGGATCCATCCGGTTGGAGCAAACTGAATTCCAGCCTACCATTTAA
Source organism: Pelusios castaneus (assembly GCA_007922175.1). Classification (NCBI taxonomy): domain Eukaryota; kingdom Metazoa; phylum Chordata; order Testudines; family Pelomedusidae; genus Pelusios; species Pelusios castaneus. Next base: position 4,105,654 of record ML685954.1, read on the forward strand.
CACAGGAGCAATTCATGAGAAAAAAAAAAAAGCAAACTCAAACCACAACTGCTTTAAAAAAACCCAAATAGGGTTTAGGTTTTGTCTTTTTTAAACTCCGCCCTTGGTCAGGTGTATTAGTGTGTTACGGAAAATACGGCACTATTTACAAAGCGTTTGATAAATGTAGTTTTTTCAGAGTATGGTAGTTAGTTGCTAACCAATGTTTTACATGATTTCATCATAGAATAAAATACATGTTGACAAAGAGAGAAATAAACTGCTTACCATGTGATATATGATAGTATTGACTTCTGAAAGTTCCTGCTTCTGTTTTGCAGCTTTCTCTTGAATTTCTGGCTTCTAAAAGGATGGTGATGTAGTTTGATCCCCTTCTGGTCTGCTAATCCGAAGAGCCAGGAGTAATGAGGCTGTATTTACAGCCTGCACCAGTACTAATGGACTAGGTGTGGTCAGAGACCAATTATTATATATGACATAGATTCTTTGCTTCCTCTGTGCTGAGAGCATAAACAGACGAGAACAATTCAACCATTGCATTGCCATAAATCCTAGAGATTTTTGATGTGAACAAATATTGTACATTTTAAAATGCATGAAACTTCCACCTCCACGCCCCCTCATGTCATCTAACACTGTGTTTTCTTAAATAGCCTTATTTTTTCTACATCAGATTTTAGGGTGATCTCCTTCCTCTTATTTCACCAGGTAATTTTCTGTGTTTTTTGGGAACTTAATTGTGCATATTCTTTTTTATTTTTTAAATTATTTTCCCCTCTGACAGCCTTATTCTGATAGACAGACCATTAAAAGAGGAGGCAGCAGCTTCTGGACTGCAACTGGGGAATCTCTTAAGATCAACACGACATGGATGCCTATAGATCTAGTTAGGCCGTTATCAAAAGCAATGGATGAAGGTAGGCTTACCTCTGCAGTATCACCAGTCTAGTTCTGTACTTCATGTATCCACATCACAGAATCTCTGCCTGAGAGAGATACTGTTTTGTTTTTAAAATGAATGAAAAAAACGTAAGATGTCAAGCCAGACTCAGTGAATTGGTTTCTAATACTCCTATTGAAAAGGTAAAGGCTGTTTGGGTTGGATTGTAACCAACTAGACAAATGCATGCAGCACAGAGAAGTCAGAGCATCTTGCAAATCAAATCCCTTACCTCCAAAGACATTATGGTCTAGCAAATGGCCTCTTAATTTAATCACGATCTCTTGTTATCAAATTATTACCCCCGTGGTCAGCAAGACCTTGGATATAAGGGAACATAAACAAGCTCAGGAAGCTTGTTAAATAGTAATTGGTCCTCTGGAGAATTGGTCAACTCCAGGCTTAGTTTCTTGCATATTTACAGGAAGAAACCCTGTAGTTTATGGGGTCTGCATGACTGACAACCTAGCTACTACTTGTGAGGTCTATTCAGAAATGATATGCTAACACAGAGCACTCACACTTACATCACACTTCAACCAAAAAATTGAGAATATTAGAGGTGTAACAAGACACTAGTTATGGGCTGGAAACAGGCCTGTGCCCCATGGAAGAAGAGGAATTCTAAGAGAGGAAACCATTTAAGACAAGAGTTTCATCTAGAAATGGCTCATGGTTTTTGTTCACTTTAATCATTTAGAATTTTGAGAAAAGTGACATGAGATTGAGTGTAAACATTTTTCTGATATTTAGTTTACAGAGTTTATGTAATCATCCTGTTCTTCCAAAGAGAGAAGGGAAAGAGCTTTCCTGCAATACATTTTGTGCTTGATGGTGCGAGGTGCCAGGTCTATCAAAGCATGTGGACATGAACTTCATGGTAAGCACAAGATGTAGTACCACTGAAATCACTGGGCCTGAGCACATGCTTAAAGTGATTGGGCTTAAATGATATGTTGGGCATTAGCCCACTTGAAAGTGCTGTCAGTTAGCCCAGAGCTCTGGACCCCAGCTCTTTACATTTCTCCAAATGTGAATGAATTTCCAGTAACATGCTCCATTAACATGGCTGCAGGTGGCTTTACTTTAAAGCAAGGCTCAACAAAACCCAGGCACGTGGTTGCCATGGCAACCAGGGTTTGTAGCTTGGCTCCTAGCTCCACTGCAGAGGAGCGCCCTCTGGCACCCAAAAATAAAAGTGCTGGCACCTAGCTGGGAGCCAATTTTGTCAAGCCCTGCTTTAAAGCAGCAGCAAACTGTAGTCGGGTATGAAGGTAAGCTTGAAAAATACACCTGGATTCTTTTTCTTAAGGGACAAAAAATTAGAGTGACTGAGCTGAACTTGACCTCCAGCTGCATTAGTAACACTGGCCTACAGCTCATTATGGATGCAGGGAAGCTAGCCGCATGATTCGATTAACTAATGGGGTGTCAAGCACCCAAGAGGCTTGAAAGGGGAGCTGATACAACCTCTCACTTTGGATGCATAGTGCATTATAACGGCGCTAAAAGAGTATGCATTTGCCACTTTCTGCTTGTGAACGCCTACAGAGCAATTGTGAATTAATACATGACGCTGTAGAGGAAGAGCTAGCTGTCTTCACAGCATTTGCTGTTACTGCTTTATGTAGCTATACAAACATACAGTAGAGGCTTGGGGCTGCTCTTCAGTACAGAATTTTTGTCAACAAAGCGATGGAGGCATACACATTGCACGCACCTCCCAGACATAATAAAAGCACCTCGAGTTGTAGGACTCATGGCGGTACAGCCGAAATTGACAAGGTTGCCCAGCTCCCACAGGGAGGGAAGACACCCTGTCAGGAGTCAGTGGAAGCCATCCAGGACAACATTCCTGCTGAGGACATGCACCACCAACACAAGGAAAGTAGTGTGGATATTAGCCCCACAGTAGTTACCGGCATGGCTGTCAGTTGACTTAACAGCTTGTCATGTAAACAAGGCCTCCCTCTGTCCAGCTGTGTTGTGTTCCATCTTTATTTTTGTCCTTTAATGCTCACGCTGAATGGAGACTTCCAGCATCACCTTTGTCACTATTTACTTAATCCAAACATTTATGCTTTCTTGGTCACAATGCCAGTAGGTGGCAATGGCTACTTAACAATATATAGTAGGCTGTAATGGCTTTTTAGGTCACTGACATTTCTGGAACCATGTGCATAAAGACAAATTAAATAGAAAGAGGCTCCATTTTTGGTGAGCCCCTGAGATTTGAGGAAAGTGACTTCTGCACCTAAAGCTCTCTCTGTGCTTTTATTTACAAGCCCAGCCAGTCCTTGCAGGCCCTTAATGAAACAGCCTGAGAAACGATTCAACTTGTAAAGTGCAAGCTACAGGAACCTGGAAGTAACTCCCCCTCTCCTCACTGAGCTGATAGACAGCATAGGAGGTTGCAATGGGAATAATCGCAATAGGACAGGGATAGTCTCCCCCAAGTCCTGATACAAACAAGCACAGCTGGAATACTTTTATTACTGAACATCCACCAGATACTGAAGAAGGATTAATAGGATGACAGCCAGAAAAGGAGAACAAAAAAAAGAAAACAGGAAAGTTCTGGTCAGTGAGATCAATTAGATTGTGCGATACAGTCCCTTGGTTGAGGTGAAAAGTGACTGATTTAAGAAAGGACACTAGAGAAATTGTCAATCATAACACAATTGCCCCCTTTAATTTTATATTGGACACCAACAGCTCTAGCACTGATTTTTATTTCCTCATATTCCTCTCTCTTCCAAAGTCACTCACTTACTAGGAAGCTCTGTGGGGAGCAGGAGTGGAGCAGAAAGCAGAGAGCACATCCATTGCATGCACTGGTGCAAATGTGACTTCATGTTCTTCATCTGCAATTACATTTCTCTGCCCCAGTGCAGTCATTTTTGAAGGCCCAAGACCAACATGCAGCCTTAAGAGTTTTACTGGATCTTTACATGGCTTCTAAAAAGGTGGGGGCTCCAGTTTCTCCATCAGCGATTTGATCCAGCTTGTTCCATTGATTAGCTTAGTGGTGGCAATGACATATTCTGTGCCTCCGTCTTCCATCTGAGAAAGAAACCTCAGTGCAGCAATTTCAGCGTATGTCACACCTCCCAGGAAGAACACCAAAGTTACTCTGTTTTCTCCCTGTTGACCTAAATATTTAGAGATCGTTACAATCTGAATTGATGCTGAAAGGACAACTTTATTTGGAAGTCATTCTTGAGTCCAACTCAAGCACAGATTTCAATCAAGTTACAGAGATACTGAGCTGGTGGATAGAGCACTGAAAGGTCTCTATTCCTGCCTCTGCCTGGGCATGTCACCTCATCTCTATGGCTCAGTTTCGTTATCGTAAAATGGAGATAATGCCTCCTTTGTAAAGCACTATATCAGTCAGCCCCAGGAATTATTTCTGTTAGCTTAGGGCAGGCCTCGACAAATTGATGTTTCTGGTCTCCATGGCGACCAGTTTTAGTAGTCTGTCACTTAGCTCCACTGCAGAAATGTAATGGAGCAGCACCCTCTGGCAACCAAAAGTAAAATTTCTGGCACCTAGCTGTGAGCCAGTTTTATCTACCCCTGGCTTAGGGCATTGCTCAAATAAGGCTCCTTGTACTAAAGTTAATATACCTAGAATTACTAATCAACACAGATAGACAATGTTGGTCACCATTTCAGGCTCTGTACGTGAATTTAACAGTAGAACTGTCTCAGGATAATCAGGTTACACTAGAGAAGCTTACGCTTTTTTTGAAGACCAGGAGGTAGCTGCTGCCTCTCTTCAAAGTGGGGTCCTGGGAGCATCTTTAAAACTTCTTCTATGCTACGCCAGCCTGGGCGAGCAAGCAGCTGCGCCAAACGGACACTTAATGGAGCATAGCCACTGTACACATAGGAAATATCATTGGGATTCTGCAGGAGAGGGAAATAAACAGCAGTGGCATGTCTACCGAAAAGTAATGCTTCAGCATATTAAAATCATCCAAATGTACAAGATGTCCCCTCCCCCAGTCTGTGTCCTATCAACAGACAAGTTGGAGGATGAAGTATTCAGTTTACCTGTTCATTAATGTCATCCATCCACAGGCGCATTGTTTTCCTGATTGTTGGGTAGTTGTTTCTGCTGCTTGTCTGAAGTTTTAAGAGCCCAGCCTTTTCCAGATTGTTTAAGGTCAATATATGTTCATAGCCATAAGTCTGTAACATGAAGATTTTTTTCTTTACTGTCATATTTGTGCTTCAATAGCAAGTATATGGAAATAAAATAAGGTGATTTTTAACACCAGATACTTACAAACTTCAGCAAATTGTTTTGAAATGTGTAGACAAGTCACCATCAAGATTTCCAAGATGACACATTTTAAATAGGGAATTCAATTACACATTGATTTTAGGGACACACCTTTTAGTTCACTCATAGGAGAAATATGCGAGGGTGGAGAGTTAAAACGAACATTTACAGATGTCTTTTTGCTGCATGCAAAAGAAAAGTATAACAGCAGCACAAAAAATGTTTTAAATTTTATATATTAAAATAAGTTTTTTAGAATTTTTAAAAACACAGGATAGTGATCAAAACATATGTAGGTCTTGCTCCTGCAGAGTTCTACACATGTGAAGACTCCTACTTAACTCAAGAGGATCATTTGTGTACAGATGTCTGGTGTGCAAGTCTTTCCAGGACTGAGGCCTTAATTTGCATGGAATATTACTACATTACTAAACAATTATAGCCTGACCTGGAGAATCTCTCGCTTATAATGGTCCAACACCTTCTGCTTAAGTCCACTATTACACACAGACTGCAGGCAAACCAGCCTTAATATCTTGATCAGTGGGTGTTTCTGAGCAATGCAGTCTTCAGTGTAATTGTTGGGCTGTAAAGAAAGAGATATCCAAGCTGTCAACCAAACCCTAGGTTAGAATTTGAAAAGACCTAAAATGAAAAGTTCTGGTTCTTTGTCGAGTGATATCCCTGTAGGGGTGCTCCACTCTAGGTGTTGTTTGCGTCCTCGTGGTCAGATCGGAGATTTGTGCTGCAGTCTCCGCTCTGGCCGCGCTCGCTTGAGATGTCCCCAGTGTTCTGGGTCACGCATGCGTGGCCAGGCTCCCTCAGTTCCTTCTCAACCGTCAAACGGCTGAGGTGGACACCGCAACCGCCCCCCCTCTCATTACCTGTTAGTTAAAATTAGTTAGAAACTAGTGTAGTTAGCCTGTAGACAATAGTTTAGAACTAGTTAGTTTCTTAAGTTAAAAAAACAACAACAAAAAACGCCGGTTCGCTGACAAACAGTGGATATCTGGACGATGCCCGGCTCAAAGCAAAGATACTGTTCGCAGAAGATGCTTTTACCTCCTTGCCCAGCATAATGGAAAAAGGGAAAACAGGGCTCACGGAAGCTACATAAACCACTTAGATATTTGCAAAGTAGTATTGTTGCATTGGTGGTTCCAATTAACATACTTTGTAAATTGTGTTGACTTGACAATTAATCTCTAGGATCATCCTCAATTCTCCACCTTCCCCAATGTCGTAACAGCACTACACAAATCAAAGCATAGAAGCTGACACTGTGCTAATAGTTGCCTGTACTGAAATATATGCAGAAGAACCATGTCATTCTAACTGCGTCTCCCCATGCCAGATAGAAAATCCAGCCAAGCAACTATTCCCATGCATGGCAGAAGACAGCCAGGAGGCCCTGTATGCTGTTTAACTGGACTGCAATTTTATTGTCTGAGAGAATCTGGCAACACGCGCTTTCCTTCCAATTCTTGTCCAATCCGATTTATCTGATAAATAGTGAGGACCTGCACAGGCCATTCATCACAAGGTTTACATACAAGTTGTGATAGGATAACCTAACTTCTATTCCAAACCTTGGGGTCCTCAGATCAGGTGTGTGGAAGGTGAAAAACCCCACCCTGCCTTGGCCAGTCTGGCAGTGAGGGAAAAATTCCTTCTCCCTTCAAGGAAAAAATGCAACAACATGATTGCCACAGCGTGTCCAAAATGAAACTCGTCCTACATGTTAGATGGGAGCTTCCAGCCAGAACCTAGTAAGAAGCCCTCTTCATGGTTGCGCTGGGTAGAAATACCTCCCGTCAAAAGGAAAGGCAATACAGTAATCTTGGCCTGGATTCTGCCTTTCCTGTCCATCTCTGTAAGTTCTCCCCACTTTCTGCCCTGTTGCAAGAGTGCCTGTTAAGGGGCAAAGACCCCTTCTTCTAGCTCACCAGACCAGGACACACTTGTAAAAAGGCTACTTAAATTATGCCCAGTGCAGTCTAAGTGGCATCCACCACTTGGAAAGGGCATCTCCGGAATGCACAAGGAACACACAAAATTTTCAAGACTAGCATCGAACCAGAATCAGCCATTGACTATGTTTCTTTCTTTATTAATCCTCCCACCCATCCCTCCCTTGCCTTCTGGATAGGTAGTGTAGGGGACTCTGGTTATAACAAGATAAAAATCACACAGAGGCAAGATTTTGTTCTTCACCCACCTTGTCGGTGTCTATTCCTGACATGAACTCTTGTTCCACTGTTAAATTATCAAAGAAATCTTCTGATGCTAAATTAAAAAAAGAAATCAATAAATTAGTAAGTGGGTATTTAAAAATAAGGGTCAGTTTATCTGTGTATTAAAATGGCTTCAACAGAGCTGCCCAGGTGTAAATAAGGCCAGTATTTCACTCCTGGTGTCTGAATTTTATATGAAACCAGCAAAGCTGCATTATGTCTTTCAGTCAAAGATACAAGATCAGCTGTATGTGGAATATTTAAAGGGTACTTACTAGTAATGTCTTTGATTAGCTCAGCAATTGATGTATGGTTTGCTAGAGAACTTCTTGCTGCCTGCATGTGTGGCAACTGTGAAACGAACTGCTTGATCTCCCCAACTGTTTTAGCATGGTGCCTTTCCTAAAAAAAAAAAAAAAACAACCCAGCAAAGACAGTTTAGAGCTTCTTCATGACGATCATTGACATCTGGGAAATCATTTAATCAAAAGGTGCATTTAGTTCGGTACTCTGTCCGCTGCTTTAAGAAAAAGTGAAAATAGTGAGCTTCGTTACACAACCTTGTCATTGATCAGTTCCCCTCAGTAACCTGTGACCTTTCAGACAGACAATGTTTACACCGACATATTGTTTCCTAGAACGGCACTGTCGCTGTATCCATTTATAAAGATGTCGTGTAACTGCACCATAAGAAACAACTTTGGCATCAGCCTGATACCTTATTTTACAATCTGCTAATCACGTTTCTCTGTCCAATCACATTAAAATAGTACAGCATCTTGTACTCATGTTGTGCCTTCCATTCAAGTATCCCAAAGTGCTTAATGAACATTTATGAAGTAAGCCTCAACTGTCCTGTGAGGTTGGAAAGCATTACTATCTTCGTTTCACAGACAGGGACACTGGCACCCACAGAAGAGAAGTTTTATTTCCTTTGGTAGATGAGAAGAATGGGTGCTGATCCCCCACACAAATCCATGTAGTAGTATGACACCATACTTCATGATGGGTCCTGAGTCACTGGACTTGAAAAATAATGTGTCAGTGTGAATCCATCCCAAGAGCAAAGACATTGTAGTTGTTCTGTAAGGAGTTAAATCCCTAGGCTGCTAAGGTAACATACCGTAGATATAAGCCAATCTTATAAAATCTACTGACCCGCACACCCAGGGAGATCTTTTTTGACAGGCATGTAAAACATTAGCTTAAAAGCCTATTGTTATTTCTGTCAAATACGAGGCGAATCCTTGGAGAAACCTGTAGTCTCACTGCTTTTTCCCTCTTTTGTTCTAGTTTAGAAAAGAGACTGCAACAGCTCCAGAACATTTCAGGGCCCTGCACTCTGCATGATGATGTCTTATACATTTTAAAAGCTACACTGGAAGGGCTGTAAAGGGATGAGGCAAAGGAAACCATGAAGATGGAGCTAGGGTTGAAAGACAATGCTATGATGTTCTATCAAAAGGTAATGAAGTATAAAACACCACTTCCATTGCGGAGCTGGATCAGATGGCAGAAGGAGGTAGGTTTAGTAGTAAAAGCAGAGGCTGGTGCTGCTACTGCCGCTGGTTAAACATGTTATCCAACTTCACCATGCTTCAGTTTCCCCATCTGCACCACAGGGGAAGGCATCTCTTGCAGAGTGCAAAACTTAACTAGCATTTGTGAAGCTTTCAGCTCCTCAGATGAAAGCTGTCAGAGAAACCTGATGTTTTAGGTACACCCCAAGGGTGGGGGAAGGGAGGCAGCATTTTCCCTCTCTCCAAAACTAAATAGCAGCCTATTTATTTTGAGGCAATTTCTACAATAAGTCCTAATCTTGAAAGTCTGCCTCAAGCCACCTAAAAAGCGTGGTTTGACAAAGCACAGGCCCCTATGAATTCTTAATCAGGACAATCCAGCCCTTTGTGTTTCAACCAGTCAAACTATTCACATCTTGTCACAACAATGACTAAAAACCCAGTTTTCTTAAAAATGATCTTGACTAAAATGTAAGCTATATAAATGGGCAAGTACAGGCAGGAGAGCGATAATGAAATCTGCAATTTACAAGCCCTTTGCTTCCAAAATGCTGCTGTTTCATTATCACTTATTACATCCGACAATCTCCCACATCTCTTTTTCCTCCCTTCCAGCGACAAGTATTTTAAACCTTGGTAGCTTCCAACAATAACACCCCAGTAAATGTCTATTACTGCAAGTCAAACCTGAATGCACCATTTCGTTTGATATACGGCACACCCAGCCGGCCTTAAGATGGGCAGAAGTAACTAAAAGACGGAAGGAACACGAAACTATTAACACACTGTCTGCGCAGCAGGTTACAGTTAAGCACTGTGTTACTTGTTTCCTAGTTGTGTGTGTGTGTGTTTTTAAAAGCAGGAGAAAAAGAGAATTCAATTCTACTGCTAACGGCAACAGCTGAAAATTGCCAACTGGGCTATTACTGTTCGGAAATTGCTCATCTGTAATAGGGGCTGACTGGCTAAAAGAAAGCTAGCATCCATTAGTCCTTAGCATGCACATTCTTACTGTTGTGTATTTGTATTGTGGCAGCAGCTTAGAAGCCCCCAGTCAAGGTCCCACTGTGCTGGATGTTGTACCCATTACAAAGAGATGGCCTGGCCACAAAGAGCCTGCAGTTAAAGAAATCCTTAACTCAGCAGAAGGGCCTCCCATTCTCTAGTCACCCCTCCACACATCTTGTCCCACACTCCTCCTTTAATTGCTATTTCTTTGGTTTTCCTAAAGGAGGAAGGATGATCTAGTCACTCAGGTTCAATTCCCGGCTGGGCTCCCAGCTTTCCTGTGTGACTGTTCCTGTTCTCCATCTTCACCACTTTTTTAGGTTATGATTTATTTTCTACAAAGCATGCCTTGTGAGATATCAGCTGAAAGCTCAATCTGCTGATTATTATTAGCCTGTTGAAATGTGCACAACACTGCATTCTGGGTAATGCCCACAAACCAATTTCTCAGAAACAAAGATGCCTTAGCACTCCAGCAAAGTGCTGAAGAGAAATTACCTCCTTAATGGAACATTCTACAGCCAGGGGAGGAAAGAGGTTGGGAAAAAAAAAAAAAGAAATTTACTAATCATCAGAAGGCCAGTTTGGAGCTCATGTATTTAATGAACTGCCTGTAACCCAGTAATGCAGTAAGGATTTTTCCAGCTCTAAGGATATGAGTGAGCAGAGATCTGAGGGGTTGCTGTTCACCAGCAAAGCTGTGTAAGAGGTATCCCAGGCTGGAAAGCGAAGGGGACATGGCCCTGGGAAATCTAAAGCACCACTAGTGTGGGACAGTGTGGCTCCCATGTGATCAGTTTACTGAAAACCACTAGGAAATAAAAGGCCAAAAGCTACACACATGCAATATTAAGGGTAGGCAGTGGAAGAGGTTGTCATGGATCTTGGACTCATCTCGTGCTCCAACCTGCAGCACAGTCAGACCCAGCTCTTCACCCAGAGGGAACAGAATTGCCCAGATCACACACTCCTGGGTGCCATAGTGGCGTACAAGTCCTTTACCTCAAAGGCAGCAGATATGATTTTGGCTTTCTTGCTCAGCACTGATCCCACGGCATTGAAGTTCTTGTCTCGAATTTCAGCGTACAGCTCCTCGGCAGAATTCAGCTGGAGCTTCTTCGGTTCCGTGGGCAGGTCCTTGCCACCCTCGCCCTGCTTCTTAGGAGCAAACTTTTCCGGAGGGAGTTTCACGTAAGCTACCAACACAGCAAGAAAATAAATGACAAAACAGAACCGAAAACCCAGTACTTAAATTGAGCAAATGAAGAAAACCTTTGCCCAATCAAGTGGGAGCTCTGGCTTAGTGTAAACACCAATCCTACACCTGGGATGAAATGTTACCACATAAGATGATTTTTTCTCATTTCAAAAGGGTAAAAATCCCTACATTAGGTGGAAGTTAAGAGCTCCATATGCTACCGGCCCCACAGTTCCCATGGAGCTTAAGGAAGTACGGTAAATTACTCTAGAAAGTGTATAGAGACCAACAGCTTAAATAGATGATGGAAACTAAGAGCACAGTGAATAGTAAGCGGAGGGAACATTTTAGCTAAAATCCCTAATCACTAATGTTCATCAAAACCAACGAGAGTCCTGTGGCACCTTATAGACTAACAGATTTTCTTCGGCATAAGCTTTCGTCGGCTATAACCCACTTCGTCAGACGCATGCCACAGGACTCTCATTGTTTTTGCTGTACACAGACTAACATGGCTACCCCTCTGGAAATTTCTACTGATGTTCATGTACAGCTGACATTCCAAAGACTCACAAACAGCAAAGAGCATTTCCTCAATTCATCTTCCTGGGAAGGAGGAAGCACTGAGGTGACCTCGTTGGGATCTAAACCAGGGTTTCTAGTCCCATCAAGGAACTAAGCCAACTGTCTCTAGGTTTAGCTATGTTATTCTAACCTTCATCCCAGCTTTCAGGGAGCAGAAATTCATCTGGCACACTGCAATTTATTCTAGGACCCAGGAATTTTATTCTACTCCAATATAAAGAGTTTCACTGTCCATGTTTCGCTGCACTTACTATTTTGAATTCCATATATTTCATCAATAAGGCCTTCATATGTAAGCTGAGTTGCTAGAGGTGACAACAGATCTACATTGCGGTCAAGCAACAAGAGGGTATCAAAGACAGGAAATATAGAGTTCTGGCCCCCAGGGAATTCTCGCTTCATCCTGATCATCATGTTAGCCACGTGCTGGAAATAAAATATTGGGATCATTATGGCTCAGACCCAAAGGATGGCTAAGACAGTTAGCTTCTTTGTATTTGTACATGCTGAGACAGATGTCAGCCACTCAGCAGCCAGCTGACTTTCACTGGGGAGGGAGAGAAGGTATCTGGGCAAGCAGAAAGAAGGCTACTTATGAACACACTCTTTTAGGAGACTGACAGAGCTGCTCAGGAGATTCAAACCTGCAGCAACAAGTTGACTGAATTATTTCAACAAAAAGGAGCCCAAGTACCAAAACGCAGCTCGTGACCCAAAGCATCAATAAACCCAAGACACATTAAAGGTAGCTATCAAAACTGAAAAGGGTTTAGCATCCCAACTGCACAGATGTTTTAAGTTTGTCTTACCCGTGCACACTCCCCTTTTCCAAAGATCTGCGGGATCGTTCCATATAGGGCTTGTAAGGTCATCAGCCCCTTGGCTGCATGGTACAGACTCGTCTGGTCACTCTCCAGATAACACTCCTAAACAAGGAAAGGAAAGAAATTTAATTTTCATGGTCATCTTAAAGTATAGCCTGGCTGAACGGGGTGGCGCAAGGAGTTGCTAAAAGGGTACAGCTGGGCTGTAAATCTACCCTGTACTAGCTGCCCACGAGGACCCAGCTGCTCTGCACTGAAAGTTTCTTAATGTGCTGGGACCTACCCCGTTTTCAAAGCCAGTGTGAGTTAGATTTGTATGCCAGCTTGCCCTGCACCAGTTGCTCATGTGCAGCACCTGCAGATGATGTACCAAGGAGTGAATGGGCTGTGAGAACTCAGCTATTTCTTCCTGCCTTCGTACATGAGGCACCCTCCCTCCGTGCAGTACATGTTAGGCAGTTACATAGGACAGTGGTCTCCAGCACTGCAGCTGGGGACCTTCTCGGCACTCAACTTATAAGGAAGGATATGAAAGAAGAACGCTACAGCTCACCCTGGTATTTAACCACCCTTACAGGCCACATACAGCACTGCAGGCTGGTCACCTAAAGATATGCAAAGAACAAACAAAAATTCTGTTTGTGAGAGAAAAGGACCCGGAAATTAAGCCCAGCGCCTTCTCCCACAGAGGAGAAAGACCTCAACAGTAAGAGGAATTCAGAGGAAGGGAAAGTTTATAACTGGTGCCAGGAGCTACAACAACTAGCTTCATTACTCTTCCTGGAAAACCTGCTGCTTGACACCCTGGTGGCCGTCCAGCAACCGGGGGAGCTGGGACTCACACGTGGGACGGTGCTTCGTGCTGGAGGCTCTTTCTGCTAAGAGTGATTAGAGTTCATTACTATTCAGGAACCACTACGAGATGAAACCTGTTAGTTTAGAATTCTCCAGCATTGTGCTGCTCCCAATTTAATGCAGCAGAGTAACAGAATTGGAACAACAAGTCTCTTTCCCATAACTTGATCAATCAGAAAATGTGTCACCATGCTGGCAAGTTTTATCATGTCCTGACACGCTCTCTGAAGCTCCCGCCAGGCTGGATTCAATACACTTGCAAGTGGAGAGGCTGAAGAAAGCCTCACACAGACTTAATGGCACACAAGCGAAGTGCTGGCAATGCAGGATATATCTCAAAGTTGCCCATCTTCAGACAAGTATCAAGATTTTGTGCTGCTGTGGTGTATGGCACTTTAACAACTATGCTTTACCTTTTGTCGCACATTTGACACAAGGAACTTCAAGTTCTTTATAAAGATTAATTATTTAAGCCTCACATATCCGCTTCATGCAAGTATTCAACCCATTATACAGATGGAGAAACTGAGTCTCAGCCTGGTGAAGTGATCAGTCCTCAGTTGCATGGTGGCAATCAAACAAACGCCAGGAGTTCTGACTTCTAGTCCACTGTTTTACTAAAGTCAGACCACATTTCTCTGTTATGCCTTTTATTGGCCTGGGGCGAACCTGTCTGAAAAGTGCTTCATGATCCTTGGAGGACAGATGCAACACAAAAGTGCAAATGATGTTTTCCTCAAGAGAGAACTCAGCACTTACTTTAAAAGCACTTTCAGATTCCATGGACAGCAAGTCTCCATCAAACGGAATGAGGTCCAAACTGTACTGCTCTCGATGAATGAAGGACCCCAGCACTCCCTGATCCTTCAACCGCTGCTCGCACAACAGGCTGCGACGGGGCACAAACAAGATGTGGAAGTCCCTCTGTGGAGGGCGGACTCTGTCTTCACTGGAAGAGAGACAGCTTAGGTTACCATGAGTATAGTAACACAGGATATACTGACTGTGATTACTCAGATCCAGTGTACAGCTTAGACAGATGGGCACTGAATGATGCTTTTCAGCTCCCAAATAACGGCAACGTCCCCATAGCTTTTTATTTCCGAATATTTTATATAACTCAGCACCCTTAGAGTGAAGAGGATGGCTTAATGGTTAAGCTGTATGTCTGTGTGCTAAGCAGTTCAGCAATACCTATGCTGCCCAGAACAACAGATTCGAATCCAAGCAAGGTTGACTCGACCTTTCCTCCTTCAGTTGATGTAGGTGGGCCTTTCAAACAAGAGCTATCTGCTCTCTATGGACATGAATGGCTGCAGGGCAATTAACAAAAGCAAACGTTGTCCTTAATCCAAGGCTCTACAAAACTGACTCCTAGCTAGGCACCAGCAGTTTTATTTTTGGTCACCAGCATGCGTGCCTCTGCTGCATTTCCGCAGCAGAGTTAGGAGCCAGGCTACAAATCCTGGTCGCTATGGCAAGTTGGCACCTGAGTTTTGTCAAGCCCTGCCTTAACCAAACATCTACCCTGCCCCCATCCTGTTGCTATGCCCTGCTTCCCATCCTCTAACCCCACAAATGGCTGCTTTTCAGTGATTTGTACATACAGGCCCCAATTCTGATCCCAGTCATGCCAAGCTGTGTAACAGTTTCACAAGGAAGTGAAAAAATTATGATTATTGAGTGGGCTGAAATCTACCCAATGTATCTACTATCTTATCTCACTTACAACTTACACCTGGTATTAACCTGGGACTAAGGGGAATAATGCATTAACCCAACTGCATCAGCACAGCTCTGGGAAGCAGCTGTCTTCATTCCACTGATACCCAACTGTACCTGAGCACATTTTCGGCAATTATATCCATTAACTCTAGCCTGGGCCTGACAAAGAAAATAATATTCTTGACATCAGCTGGGGGCAGCCGGCCCGCCTTGAGGGTGAACATCTTCTCCACCTCATGTTCCTATAAGACGACAAAAATAGCGGTCAACGAAGGTCATTCTGTTAATTTGAAAATTGGCTTCAGAAACAGCCACATCAGCTGTAGTTACCCAATCCGCAAGTTGTTACGGTGACTGTTCTTGAAGCACATTTTTATTTCTCTGCTATAAAATAATAGTCTAAGCCCTGCATATGGTGTTGGCAACAGTGGATTGTAAGAATTAGGGTTTGAAAGGCAAAAACGAGTATAGTTTACAGAAACTGTGCCAACAGTGTGTGGTATCCATTACGAGACTAGAGGTCAAAATACTTTTTGAAGTCGCATTCTTAATAAACACAGCATGAATGTAATATGGGGCTTACCTTTAACAATGAGTATTGCGCAATTAATCCAAAGGGTCCTGTGAGGTACTCATCCCACACTATTGCCTAGGAAGAAAAGCCACGGGGAAAAGTCAGTTAGCACAAGGAGGAAAGAAAACCTTGTTGAAGATGAGCTGTCCTCAGATGCTCAAACATCTGCTTTCTGAGGAAGTGCCAATTTTAAAAGAAAGTCATGAATTAATAGGTGAATTTCAACACCCCTTTGCCCATCTCTAATCCCTTTCATCAGTGGTGCACAATGTGGTTCAAACATGCTAATTAAACCTCCCCATAGTTTTTTTATTGAATGGGAAAAACAACACAGCTCTGCTTCAGGGAGCCTAGCAATAAGGAGAATGACAAGGGATTGGGTGGCTGCACTCCGGGGCACATTCTGTGCAGATCTATTGACTACCCAGAAGACAGTGATGTTCCACTCAGTGCAAATACAGAACCTGACCCATTGTCATGGTCACAGTCAGCCAGTTTAGCAGGCCTGCCAGCAAGAGCATGATGTGAGCTTTCTATTTGCCTTGTGATGTCAAGTCAAAAGCAAAACTTCCTGTGCAGTGACGGGTACATGCTGGGCTCTGCCAGTCTTGCCCCACAGAGGCAGCTACATTTCAGTGATGCTGCCCAACATGGCTATAGTTTGCGAAGCTGCCAGGAGTCAACACTCCAGGCTTTTATAACCTTTCGTCATGGCTGCTTTTTGCTCAACTCCTGTTGTCATGTACCAAGCTCCTCACTTATCGCACTTTACCCTCAGCACCTACTCCTCCCTCTTCCTCCATGTCTCTCAAAATGCCACACTGTTCCTGTCAGTCCCATTGAGACCCCCTGAACTCACCTGATCTATAGAACAGTCCAAATGCCATGATCACACCCCCTGCACAATGTGCTGATTGTAGGCCTGTGGGGACGGGGCTCATTTGCTTGGCACATTCTGACAGTGATACAGTACAGCACTGGGGCCAGAATGGCTTGGTTTCTAGTCTGAGTTTGCAAAGTGCTTTGGGATGATAATTCATCACCACCCTTTAATGGGCCTCTACAGTGATGGTGCCATGGGACCTTGCAGCTTTCACTCCTGGTATCCCTTGAGCACACAGGGTCTCAGAGAAGCAACAGATTTGATCCGCACCCCTCTTCATGGAAGCGTTAGTACCGGGTGATGTGACAGAGAAAGAAACGGTCCTTATTTTAATTGGGATGCGTATTTCCAGATGTGCCAGTTGACTTGTTTAGACACATCTTTGGCAGGGGTTAGACTGGCTGACCCTTGGGGTCCCTATGATCCTACCTAAGGTCTAGAGCACAAGGCACGCTGTTTTCTGGGAATGGCTGGAGGTGCGAGCTAGAAGAGCTTGGAAAGGATACAGGGCTGTTTTTGCTCTGCGATGTAAATGGGAAATCCCACCAGACCAGGAAGGGCCAAGGAGCACCTCCGAGCCGCGGCCTGGGTGGAGGACAGGGAGGCGCCGCTCGCCCGAACTGGAGCAGCTACTGATCAGGATGGGGGAGTCGTTTCCCCGGCTCCTGAGAGCTGCTCAGAGACACTCCAGCTGCAGCTCAGGGCGGGGAGACGAGCCCCACAGATCCCCAGCCCCGGCGGACGGGCCGGCCCGCGGGGAGAGCAGGAGAGCAGCCAGGGAATCAGTGCCGCACACCCGGGGGGAAGGCGGCCCCAAGGGCTTGCAGCCGGGCGGGGGGTCCGAGGGGCACCCGCTCCCCTCACCTTGGAACCCGCGCACTTGTCCAGGAACTCGCGCAGCTCCCTGCGCCCGGCCTCGCGCAGCGCCGTCAGGTTCACCCGGCCCGAGCTCAGGTGAGCCGCCATCCCCCGCCAGGCCCGGCCGATCACATGACAGCACCGCTCACGTGACCCCGCCAGGCTGTCCATCCCCTCCCACCCCCAGCTTAGGCTCCGCCTCCTGGAGCACCAAGAAGGCATCCCATCGGCCTCCGCGCGCCCGGCTATAAAGGCTGCCCCGGCCCAGCCGATCACCGAGTCACGTGATGCGACACGTGAGTAACCCGGCGGGGCGGGCGGGGATTGTTCTCAGCTGGCAGGCTGCTGCCGTGGGTGGGGTAACTGTCCCTGCAGGGGAGAGAGGGCTGGCTAGCTAGGGTAAGGAGGTAACGGGGGGGGAGGGAAGGAGGGCTGGGGTAAGGAGGTAACGGGGGGAGGGAGGGCTGGGGTAA